>JAFIRS010003358.1:0-140497 GCA_018342105.1 Gonioctena quinquepunctata | reverse complement strand
AAGTTCATCTGGAATACTTTTTGACAACCATGATTTGAATAAAGTATCATTATCATCACGTAATGTCATCAGAATAGATCTCCCATATCGGGTTATACAAATCGTCATACAAATTATGTTGAGAGCTTTACCGATGGGTAATGATGATATTGGTCTTTGTTCAAAAGCTCCCACCCTCTTTTCAATTATTGAAGAATTGATTCTCTTCAAATCCACAACTTTTGGGAGAAAATACATAGTTAGACTGTATGAAAAAATATAGATTATTTCACCTTATAAAAAATACACTCACTCAATTGAGAAACTTCTCATACTCTGTGTTCACTCTAATGATATTATCTAACATTTGATTTGTCTCTTTTTATAAGAGACATCCCCACCCCATTTCCAGTGGATGGGAGTGTGAAGGTCATTGCGCACTTGACCAGCAACACACTTATCAATACTCCTAGTTCACTCTTAGCTCTTTCACAGGACAAACGCCCTCTTCGCTTGGAGAGTGCAAGGATTCATGAAGGTCATGACCACACAGAATATGTATGCCTACACTACAACTTTAGTCAAGGTCAAACAAACAAAAATCAAGATCAAATCTTAAGGTAGCCGAAACAATCCCAACATCAAAACTTAAGGTCAAATCTCAAAGTCAAAACTTAATGTTTTGAATTACAAGGTCAAACTCAAGGTCAAAAATGAAGTCGAATTTTCAAAGTCGACCAAACCCAATGTCAAAACTCAATGACAAATCTCAAAGTCAAATCTCAAGGTCAAAGACACACCACATTGCACACTTGCAAGCATTCAAGGTTAGATTATGAATTCTTTCACCGGTCTCCATTCCCGGTCGTAAAAACTTATCAATTCTAAATCTATACTGATATCACGAAGAAGTAAAATGTGTGTTTGTTTATTTATATATAGGGGGTAATCTCGGGATCTACGAAATCGTTTTTTTTATTCACTAATAGAAAGCTCAGCTATCCTTGAGTAATATCATGATAAAAAAGATTAGTTTTAGAAATCTTAATATTTTTAAATGAAGTCAGGAGAAAAAGCGCTGCTTGGCTACTTCAACGGCATGCGCTAACCAAATTATATTAGAGATTTAGCATTATGATATTTTATAGTTAATTTTGAATTAAAATAAAATAAATTAGTTTTATGTAAATTTAATGTTTAATTTCAAAATATATATAATGTAAATATTAGATTAAGTTTTCATTGGTTAGAAATACGTGAAAACACCGGCGACAGAGCTAGATTTCCTATTTCGAATAGAAAAACACGTATTTAAGAGTTTTCTAAAATTCAATCCCAAAGGGGGCAAAATGGGTGTTGAAAGTTTGTATAAGAGTACCGTTAGTTTTTCAAGTAAGGATCATAAAAATTGGTATTTGAGGTCTCTGTCACAAACAAACAAAATACGTGTTTCACTGATTTTCGAAATTCAACCCCTAAAGGGACGAAATGGGAGGGAAGGGGGGTTGGTGAAAGTTTGTTAGAGGCCTCCGTTAGTTTTGAAGTGAAAGTTATAGAAATTGGCATTTGGGCTCGTATTTATAAAAAAAGATACACGTATTTTAGAGTTTTTGAAAATGGGGATTGAAAGTTTGTATAGGAGTACCCTTAGTTTCTGAGTTAGGGTTTTAGGCAGTGAATATTATTTTGAGATTTTCCCAGACGATTGTGGAAATAGTATATGATTGGTTTGTTTGAAAACACGAACAGCATGTTCATAAAATCAGACGTGGAACCATCTGCGACTAAAAGATAAACTTCAGTCACTATCTTCCACCGTTCAGGATAACCTCTTGGGAGTTATTCATGTTGAAAAGGGAAACATTTTCTATTGAATGGAAAGATTTGTCTGAAAATTGAAAAATCTACGATAATATTGAAGTTGTTTTTTGTAAAATCTAACAGAAAACAACTAAAGCCTAAATCCACGCTGATAGACATAGAACCACATCTGAAAGATATTGTGGAAGGACCCTAACTCAATAGAAAAAGTATGAAAGTGGAAGCGAGAAATAATTTTTTTTAAATGTATTGAAGACCTAGTGAATGCGATGCCACTCTTGTATCAATGTTACAAATGCTTTCTGGTGAGAACTCCTTCTTGGAAAACATTCTTCATTACCTCATTCTTCTATATGAGTCATCAATTAAGACTGGAACAGAAAATCAAATATGAATGAAAATGCAAATTATCACTTTCAGATTTTTTCTTTTGAGTTTGGGTCCTTTCACAATATCTATCAGATGTAGTCCATTGTCCATGGCTTCATCTGTAGAAGTAGTTGTTTCCTGTTAGATATTACAAATACTATGATTATTCTGTTTTATCTGTGAATAGAGTTACTTCAACTAACTTCACTACACCTTTAATCCAACTGTATGAGTTCGGCTGAAATTTGGTATCTGGGAACTTTAAATAAAACTCAAAATTAAAATAATCTCAATAGGGTTGGATATTTCGATTTTTCAAAACCGAATCACTCCAGACATCCCAAATTTAATGTCTTTAAAATTCTAACTATCACTATATAAATAAAATATTATTTACAATAACACAGACACAACAATCAATGGTGAAGAAACAGAATAAATAAAATCTTAAACTACAATATAAATACCAAACACTCAGGTAGCCCTCAACAAATTGTGTGTATGTGAAAAACAATTCCAGTCAATCAATATGAAACAGGTTATTGTCAAAAAAATCATAGGGATTATATAAGACAGTTTCCAGGATTTATCCGTTTTGCTTGGCATATAGAAAACTCATATTGATTTTTTATAGTTCAAATTTTGACACACAATCTTTAAATACATCTTTCAAGCAAATTAGTTCAAGACAATGATCAGTCAGCTGTCCCTATGTTATCAAATAATTATATCTCTTGGAATATATAATTAATATTTCGAAATATAGAAAAACAATAGGAAAATGTCATTCACACAATTTGAATTTCAAACTACCTATCACATCACAGTCATAATACGAAAATGTAAGACAGAAATCGGTGATTTTAAACTTTCAATTTCCTATATAACTTTTTTCAGGTCATATATCCCCGAAAGTTCATTCGTTGATCACATCTAAGTAAAAGCATACTTTTTCAGACTATTTGGTTTTCTGGTACACATATAGATTTCCTGGATCGAACAGATGACCTGTTGATCATGCTCGACCTGACTGCTCCTCTGAAAGATGCTCTGGTAGATGCTCTCGCCGAAGATGTCCTTTGGAGTTCACCAATAGGTTCTGCTTCTTTTCTCCTGAGAAAATAAACGAGATTTGTTGTTACTCAGAGGACATGTTACTATTTGAGAGAAAAAAAAATCATATTTAGATTTTCTTAGGAGAACTATGAAAATATTTCGATAATAATATTCCAATTTTTTTCTACCAACAGACTATTATGAGGTACTCACTTTATGCACGGGAAATCCCAAATTTTCTGACCCAAACCAAAGTTTTCACCATCTTGAAGTGTCTGAGGTAATTCTTGGTCCAAAGTTTCTGGTAAAAACAATGCTAAAATTCCACTCAGTATTCCTAATACTCCCAAAATCAGTAGTGGCAATGAACTGGATATATTAGCCTGTAATTATGAATGAATATTTTACTTAATATTGTTGAACCGAAAAAAAATCTAAAGAAGAATCGATGCATGGAACGATATCCACAATTGTATCCTGATTTCAAAGAAATGTCTACACTGACAGAAATCCGACAACAACTGGCGTTGTAGAAAAAATCTATATTATTTACCATAATCTATTATGAATTAAAATGAATTCATTTGAAAGTGGTGGAATGATTTTATAATGCATAGCATACCATGATGATATTATGGCAACCTCTATTTATTTTATTGCTGTCACATATTGTTCCACCATAAATTTTGGTAATGATAATTATATATTTTTCTCAGTGTAAATGAAATATTCCAATGTATTTCCGTAGTTTTAATCATCATCAATACAAGTCTTGGTTTAAAGCCGAATATGAAAAAATTGCCAGAATATCCGATCTAAAAATTGGATGAGGTACATTTCTATGAATGAATATACATTTTAATATTGTTCAATTAACACTGGATACTTGTAAAAATATTAGATGATAAATGTAATTTTGGCTAGACAGGCGGTTCACTCGTCCATTCCCAAAATAAAACATAGGGAAACAATCGTATGCTAATTACAAAGAAATGTCTACACCGACAGAAATCCGGACAACAACTAGTATTGTAGAGAAAATGTATAATATTTACCATAATTTATTATAACTTTGAATGACTTCATTTGAAAGTGGTAGAATTATACTATATATTTTTCTCAGCGTTGATGTAACAAAATTTCTCCGCAGTTTTCATCATCATCATCAATACTATATCAAGTCTTGATTAAAAGCCTACTATGAAAAAATAATCAGAATGTCCGATCGAAAAATTATATGAGGTATATTTTTATGAATTAATATAATTTCAATATTGTCTGATAAACACTGGGTACTTGAAAAAATATTAGACGATAAATGAAATTTCGGTTCGACAGACGGCAAATTGAATATTTCAGTGATAGTTGAATTCAAATACAAAATTCTGTTTACATAAAAGTATAACTTACCAAATAAACGACGAATGGAGCAATTATGCTAGCTACATAACCCATAATATGGATTAGAGCTACCCCTTGGGCTCTTACTACAGTTGGTAATATTTCAGCAACATATTGTAATCCGATGTTGTAGGATATATTGATGGCAAATCTACCCATTATTGCCAAAGAGGCAGATGCAATTCCTGAAAAAATAAATTTGAGTCTCAATATTCAAATGAGATTTTTTTTGTGAGTTTCCCCTCGACCAGGTACATAGCAGAAATTTATTGTGGAAACTACTCAGATAGGTCTTTCTTTAGACTTCATGCACAATAAAAGGATCCTTTGAATCAAATTGTTACCACAATAAACAAAGAAAATGACACCCTAAATAAATCCAATCAAGTATTGGGAATAGAACGTTTTGTGTCTATAATAATGGATTGTTTGAGGCGAGAGAATATTTCAATTTTATTGAGAAACACTTTTCTTAGATTCAGTGGATCTCTCAACCCTGTAACAACTGCCTTGGTCCTTAGTCAGTCATACAAAATTATTGTTAAAGAAGTAATAGTTAAATATTTGAATCCATCAGAGATACTTAATATTGTGGTATATCTGCACGGATTGGAAAACATCATAAAAATCTATTATTCAGTTTTAGACGGTAAAACATTGTATGTATTCATACATACAGGGAGTAAAAATAATTTGTAGAGCTCTAGGAGAATAAAGAAAGAATAAAAATAATCCTTTTTTCAAAATTATTTTTTTTATTTTTTTTTCTTAAAGAAAGAATAAAAAGTTCTGATTTTTTATAATTTTTTTTATATATCTCCGTTATTTTTGCATGATTGTTGATGATTCTTCTAAGGAAATACTCATGATGATATTTCCGATATATACAGGGTGTCAAACCAATTTGTAGTGCCGTAGGAGACAAAACTATTCCAGCCACGGTTTCCAAATATTCGAATATCTCCGTTATTACTGCATGATCGTTGATAATTTTTCCACCAAAATGTTCGTAATAATGTTTTCTACCCATACAGGGTGTCAAATCGATTTGTTGTGCCGTAGGAAAAAAAGTAACGAATAAAAAGTTCTGATTTTTTATACATTTTTCTATATATCTCCGTTATTTCTGCATGATCGTTGATGATTCCTCCAACGATCATGCAGAAATAACGGAGATATATGAAAAATGTATAAAAAATTAGATATTTTTATTTGTTTTTTTACTTTTTTTCTACGGCACTACAAATCGATTTGACACCCTGTATGGGTGGAAAACATTATTATGAAATTTTGGTGAAAAAATTATCAACGATCATGCAGTAATAACGGAGATATTCGAATATTTGGAAACCGTGGCTGGAACTGTTTTTCCCCTACGGCACTACAAATTGTTTTGACACCCTGTATATATCGAAAATATCATCGTGAGTATTTCTTCGAAAGAATCATCAACGGTAATGCAGAAATGACGGAGATATATAAAAAAATGTATAAAAAATTAGATTTTTTTATTTGTTACTTTTTTTCCTACGGCACTACAAATTGATTTGACACCCTGTATGGGTAGAAAACATTATTACGAACATTTTAGTGGAAAAATTATCAACGATCATGCAGTAATAACGGAGATATTCGAATATTTGGAAACCGTGGCTGGAACTGTTTTTTTCCCTACGGCACTACAAATTGTTTTGACACCCTGTATATATCGGAAATATCATCGTGAGTATTTCCTTGAAAGAATCATCAACGAAAATGCAGAAATGACGGAGTTTTTTTTTTCCTACGGCACAACAAATTGATTTGACACTCTGTATGGGTTGAAAACATTATTACGAACATTTTGGTGAAAAAATTATCAACGATATGCAGAAATAACGGAGATATACCGATAAATTTATGGAAGAAGGATTATTTTTTTATTCTTTCTTTATTCTCCTAGAGCTCTACAAATTATTTTTACTCCCTGTAATGTGTGGAAGAAAATGTCTAAAAAGCATTCTAAATTGTTTTGATACCTTATACGTATTGATGAGATGATTGAGCGCATATCAGTGAACAAAAATAATACCAAGGATTGTGCATTCATGAATGAGATATCCTGAAAAACGTGTAAAAAGCGTGAGTGGGAATTACCCGGAAGTCTGGCAACGCCGCACACAAATTTTACTCTATCCCGTTTTCGACAGTCTACTCGTCAGAAACTGTGGATGGGAAAGTGTGGATAACTTCACATAAACTCCAAAGAGACACCGAAATAGGGATAATAAATGCATATAAGATAACGGAGAGTCTTTCGCCGAACACAACATAATCGGCAATGCTACTATTCACTCGCTGGGCAGCCACCCGTCATTAACCCTTTCGCTGCGGCCGCCGTTTCTATTAGAAGTACCGTCACTGCCGCTGCGGGAAGCGCTGTCAACTATATTTGATTCCCGCAGTTGCGTGTGCCCAATTATATTTGCTTTCCGCAGCTAACTGCAGAACAACGCGTACAGTGTTGCCAATTGTTATAAAATGTCACGAATGGAAGGAATGTGGATTGGAAGTCGGTGTACGTGCGCGAGTATTTTGGAATTGGCAAATCAATTGATGTTCGAAATTGTATGATGTAATATATACAGTTAATTTATTTATTGTTCTTTCCTGAAATTGTTATAGTTTAAATTCCAACTGACACAAAACGTATTTTATTATTCAAACATATTGTGAAGAGTTATTAAAACATAAATAAAACCTCTCTGCATATAAATAAAAGATCTGTCGATAACAACAAAATTTTAACATTTTTCAAAATGTCTTCTTAAATTGTTATAAGAAAAATTTAAGCTAACACAGAAAACTTTATATTATTTATACATATCATAAGAAGTAATCATGTTAGCCCCATTTTGCTTCCAGAAGCCATTTCAACAATTAAACTACAAAAATCACTTTAATACTTCACAAACATGACAGACACAATCACAAAATGTAAACAGAAACTAAAGTGGAGAGCGCCGCCAACACTGCATGAATATAGTTGATTCCCGCAGTGTAGAAACCCTTTTGGTTCATGTATTTTATTCGGTTCCTGCAACCTACCAAACACCTCTTTGTATATACAGTTGTCTATATTAGCAGTTCAATATAATTGATTTCCGCAGTAAACCCCCAAACAATGCATTTAAATATATTTGACTCCCGCACTGTGGGCACCATTTTAATTTTCAACTTTATTTGCTTCCCGCAGTGAAAGGGTTGAGATACAATTAATATGTAGATAATAAAAATAATAGGTAGTTGTTTTTCTGAACTTGACCCCAGTAGTAAGCCAGTTCAGAAATCGAAGTCATCATGTAGTTTCAATAGTTGTTAAAATCATTTGGTAGGTAGTAAGACCCTTCAATTAAGTGATTTGAAATGAGTTAACGCATTGTACCCAGACAGATAAGATTACCAAAGTCAAGCCTTCAATAGTGAAAACCATTTTATAACAAAAGTCAGTTCTTCAGAATAACTAGAGAATAAAATGAAGGTCTTTGAGAGTTTATTGATTACATAATGAATGCGAGCTTGAAGTAAAAGTAATAAATAGAAGTGAGGATCAAATGAAATATAACGGTATAAAAATAACAAAAATAATTAATAAAAAACCTTCTTAAGGACAAGCTTTTATTCGAATGCACTAATAAGTAAAAAATAATTGCTTTGGATGTGTGACGTAGGTTATTCCGTAAGTTATAGATTGAAAAGCTTGTGGCGCAAAGTTTTGATTTCGAATACAAAAGCGACAAGCTTATGAATCTATAACTCACGGAATAACCTACGTCACACATCCAAAGCAATTATTTTTTACTTCTCAGTGCATTTGAATAAAAGCCTGTCTTTTAAAAGGTTTTTTATCAATTATATCATTTTGTGCTTTTTAGTACTGGAGTACGCCTTAATCTATGCATTTTTGTTGAAGCATCGTTATTATGAGGACTTTTTTCTGTAAATTCTGTTATTTTGAATCGAATCGGGCCATAATTACAAAACTCGTCCGCCATCTTAAATTTGTGAATTTTGATAAAAAATTCATAATTTCCGACCCCGAAAACCCACACATACCTATTTTGAATAGAATCGGGCCATAAACACAGAGATCATCGGTCATCTTGGAGCCGCCATTCTGATTTTATGAATTTTGAAGCAAAATTCATAATCTTCGACCCTGAAAACCCCCACATAACAATTTTGAATCGAATAAAGCATCGTTATTATGAGCCTTTTTAAATTTTGAATCGAATCGGGCCATAATTACAAAACTCATCTGCCATCTTGGATTTGTGCATTTATAATCTCCGACTCCGAAAACCCCCACATACAAATTTTGAATGGAATCGGACCATAATCACAAAACATGTCCGCCATCTTTAATTTTTGAATTTTGATAAAAATTCAAATCCGTCCCCGAAAATCCCCACATACCAATTTTGAATCGAATCGTACCATAATCACAAAACTCGTCCGCCATTTTGTTTTTCCTCTAACAAAAATTTCATAATGCATTGTCACTGGAATTATGAACACCTGCCAAATTCCAGTTCAATCGGATGTCGGCAAGTACTCAAAAAATCTATTAAAAATTTTGTACCGGAAAGAATGACAGAATGACATACGAACGAGGCAAGTTGAATAAAAGCTTGTGATAATAAAGCTTGAGAAAGAACGAATTAAACTAATAGTTCACGTGTGCAGAGATTCTAGGTGGCAGTTAGAAATCATCATGTATCTCAAGTAAGAGTATTGTGGTAATTATATTTGGCAATTAGCATAATCACTGAAGAACTATGTTTTTATTCACGACAATAGTAGATGTGTTGTAGCGATTATTGAGTTTCTACCGGTAGTTTTTTTTTTTGTGTAGTTGAGAATTATGAAAAGTGACACAGATAAAAAACCTACCCCTCAATCAACATGTAAGTGCGGAAGTTAGTTCAGCCGCTCAAATTAATTTTCAAGTTGAATTTTCTGAGGCGTGTAAGTGTAACTTTTTGGACAAGCTTTATTGAGTGGAAATTTATAGCTTTTTAAAGGTTCTTCGAAACTGTTCATTTTTGGTAATAGCTATCGTTGGGATCGCCGGAGCCTGTCGGAAGAAAAAATCACTCAAAATGAGTGTGAAAGATATTCTTAAAAAAATATAAAATTATCAACATAACAGAATAAGACTCAACGAAGTATAATCATTTAAGATTATACTTTTGCAAGAATTCCATGCAAAAAGGCAGAATTCTTGAAATTGGAAGACCCTGAGACTTACACTGGGCACTCACTGAGAAGAATTTCTGCATCATTATTGTCGATTTGATTGAGCTAAATAGGCACGGAGATTGAAAATCTAATGCAGTTACCATAAGTTATGTGGAAGATTCGCTCACTAACAAAATAAAATCACGCAAGATTTCATATTTCAAAGGCATTAGAGATTAATTGTATTCATTCTCAGTTTTAATTATATTATTATAGCACTACAGCCTGATATTGTCGCTTTTGATCCTGATTTAAAAAAAGCAGACAGTTCGGAATGAAACCCATGTCTTCACCAGCGTGAACAATAATCAACCGCTTTCCTTTTGAAATGGGTGTGAATAACTCGGATGATGTTCCATCACTTCAACAATGTTGTATGTCCAGCGTGAACGTAAGTTTCATCCGAAAACACGATCGGTCTGACTTCATCTCTAGAACTTTTAACTTTTTTAAATAGTTGATTCTCAACGCTCGTATGTTATTTTTTTATATGATAATTTTTCTGTTGTCTTGTGTCTTTTTCCACTTGGATTCAAGATTTTCTTCAGAAGGAGGTACCTACATTTTGTCTGTCCACTGTAAAATATTTTCTGATATTCGTTGGAGATTGTCGGTAGCTTTTAGTGATATGAAAATTATAAGATCACGCCTATTTTATTTCCCCTCTGTTTTGGTGAAGTGAATACCGGATTTCCATTCTTTTGGCAGTGCACCGTCTATCCACCACTCTATGTAGCTTTTTTATCCCAAAAAATCAAAGTTACCCTACAATCAGTCAACTGGAGATGCCTTTGCTAATGAAAAGTTTTTTTGTAGAAAGTTAGGTGAACAAATTACCAGTAAAAGATTAGGATCACAAAGATTATACCCATTGTAATTGAAAATGCATTCAATATCGTTTTTTCCGATTTGAAAGATTTTATGCTTAAATATTCATTGAAGAAAAATTGTTTGAGTTACATCATGATCGGAATGTCCTAAACGTAAACAAAGCTTTTTAAATTTTTGTCGCTCATAGAACATACTTGCATCTTGATATTTAAATAACTGAATCTATTTCGTGCGGAACTACGCCACTGTACTTCTGTACAACGTGATTTTAAGCGGATTATCGTCTCTCTCGATATCGTAAGGCAGCACACTCAGCCTAGTGCGCATATAAGCCTTTCGCCATTCAGAAACCGATTAGGCTCTACAAATACAATAACGCCTGAACCGCAACAACCAAATTCTGTGGAAATCAATGACGATATAAATTGCACGCACTACTAGTCTTACGCATGAAAAAACCATTCTATGTAGTTTACAGTAATTTCAAATATATAAGTGGATTTTTTTTTCAGCTCCAATTTTTTAGTTTCATTTACGTTCAAAACAGAAAAAATTCATTGAAATATTGAATTAATCATTGAGTACTAAAAAACTTCGCGTCCAAGCTCTTCTCTTTTTGTGTGAACTGAGGATACAATATTATTCCTTTAGCTTTATACTGTGAGCAATATGTATCCCAGCGAATGCATTTCCGTAATGTAACAGAATGCATTTAAGGCTAGGTTTTGAGCTGTCAATGAATAAATGCCATTCACTTGGTTCATACTATTTCAAACCCATTTGTATCAACAAGTTGTTAATATCTGAACAAAAAACAATATTGTCGTCTTCGGAAAAATAACTCCGTAATTCTTTTTCTCTTTCACGATAGAAAATTGATTTTAATGCCTGGAGAAAGCAAATTTTTGTCTTTGAGTCTTGATGCCAACAATTCTGAAGCTTGTTTAGAAAGATTTAAATCTCTTACAAGATCATCTAACTCATTTTGTGAAAAAGCATTTTGGCTCATTTGCTACATCTTCAAAATCAGTATAATTTTCTGATGGGTTTGGTCCTTTATTGTCTTGTACTGAATGTTCGAATATATTTTCAAGCACTGAAGAGCCAGGTGAATGTTGCACTGGATGCTGAACACAAGTAGTACTTGGATACTGCCGTTTAGCTCGATTTTTAGCGTTTATATTTCTCTACTGAATATGAAAGCAAAATATCTTTTCGGATTATTTTTTGAAAAATAGAGAGT
Organism: Gonioctena quinquepunctata; assembly: GCA_018342105.1. Lineage (NCBI taxonomy): Eukaryota > Metazoa > Arthropoda > Insecta > Coleoptera > Chrysomelidae > Gonioctena > Gonioctena quinquepunctata. The sequence continues at coordinate 128,517 of JAFIRS010003358.1, read as the reverse complement.
TCTGAAATTTTAAGTATATCATGTGAATAGGAGAGGACTTATAATACTCTCTCGAGGTACCTAAGAAAGCAGGTTCATAGGTGTGGATTCCATATTATTAATTTTTACGAATTATAATATATTTTGTAGGTATGCGAAGAATGGATAACTGGATCCAAATAATGTCCAACCCATCAAATCAAATGCCTTCGAATAGTCGAGAAGAACTGAAACGATTATTTGATTTTTATGTATCGCTTACAATGTGTTATATATCTACTATATCAGAGAAGCATAGCTGTATCCTCGTCTGAATCCTGACTGTGTGTGTAGTAGAATATTATAAACAACCAGAGGGTTTCAAATAAACGAACAACTGACAGCTATCTATACCGTTGCTGGCCGATTAATCCAATACAGGTGGAGGATGAAGAAAGAGCTATATTGACACGAGAATGGCTGACCCTGGGCACATTGATTGAATGGGAGAAAAATCACACTATAATAATTCTACCTATATTTCTAGTAGAATACAAATACATCTGAAGTACTGATAAATTGATTAACCTTACAAAAAATTGTATTACCACTATTCATGTCACAATTCCCTTTGAACGTGAAGAGAACACAAAACGGAGACGTGACCGTAATGTTAACTGGATATCTACTGCCGACACGTCAATGAAGAGTATACTAGAACCTATACGTAAACGCTGGTAATCGCTTCTAGCGATCACAATTTCAACTCTATGTCACTTACGGCAGACCAAAGTATATCAGCCCAATTTATGTCATTCGAAAAATAACTTCCGGATGGAGGGGTGACAAAAATACTTTTGTCGAATTTGGTCCACATACAGTCATAAATAATGAGTGTCTTTCCAGAATCAGAAATTCAACAATAGTTTTGTTCTAAGATAGATCTATCTCGAGCATTAATAGTATTCGAACGCCTTCGGTATGGAATAGGAATTGTTTCTTAATTCCATTGTTATGTGATATCATTTGACTCCTCATAATCCGCCCCTTCATAAATGTTTCAACTGTTGCATGAAAAAACCGAAACATTTTGATCTTATTCAGAACTATATACTCACCAACTGGTACTGTAGTAGCCAATAAACTGAAAATTCCACTAACAATCAGAGACCCAGCAGCTAACCATCTTCGTCCCCAAACATCCAATACCAACGTCAAGAAGGTGTCGGCTGGAAACTCCGTAGCACTTGCTATTGTGAAGGTGAGAAATACGTCCAACCCGAGAGTTTCCACGTTTCTCACGTGTCCGTCAAATACCAAGGAGATGGCCATCCACAGAACGATAAGTATGAGTGTTATTTTTCTGAGACGAGGAGTTTTGAATAGATCGAGGACAGTGTAGGTTCTGTCGGAGTCTTCTTCTTTCTGAGCCCTTGCACAAGAAGTCTGAAAATGGCAGTTATTTTTACTTGAGAAAATGATCGTTATTAATAAGCCTACGAAAAAGTTCAGCACAAATAGTGTATGTAGTTCAAACCAACTGTTGGTATATGTGTATGATCCACACTTACCTTTGGAAGGAGTTTTTAATTATTTATATATTTACAACAGAAGATTATTATTGTATAAAAAGTTTGTTTTCCTCTTTTCTAGAAGGTAGAAATGACTTTTCTCTAAACAGATTCATCGGTGGTAGACTAAATGACTCCCAGAATAAAAAATATAATATCCTATTATTTTACATAAAAATATTTTTGTTCTAAAAAACAAACAAGATATTCGCAGATCAGCGGTTCTTATAAAAACATGATTGGATATACTGATTTCGACTATACTCACTCTGAATTTATCATATATATCTTCTCCCACATTGGTCCTATTGAATTTTTGGAATTTTCTAAGAATACCAATTGCTTTGTCTGTCTCACCTCGGGAAACAAGCCACCTGAAAAAAAAATTCATCGTGTAGAAAATATATTTACTTGATTTTTGGCATGTGTAGTACCGGATCGCTATAATTAAGGTCAACAATGAAAAATATTTCAAATATTCGCTTTGGAATTAATTTCTACAAGAAATATCATATATATATATATATATATATATATATATATATATATATATATATATATATATATATATATATATATATATATATATATATATATATATATATATATATATATATATACATATATACACATTATTTCAATGTGTAACTGGTAAAACAAAAAACGTATTTATAAATTCTATGAGTTAAGAAACATTTTATCGTTTTATCTTTAAAAATGGTTTATTTTGAACTAATAGAGTCCATAATAAATTATGGTATTTTAGTCTGGGGGAGAACAGGAACAACAATTATATCTAAGCTCATAAATGCGCAAGAGTGGATTTTAAAGATAATGCTCTTTAAGAAGAAAAGATGAATAGATAGCAAACTGTTATATCCTATTCAATTGTATGTAAAATCAGTTATTAGATTCCTGCTGAAAAACACATACTACAGGGAGGATTTAAAACATGGTGTAAATACAAGAAATGCAGCTAATAATAATCTCTTTCTGTGCAATCCTTAAGATACATTATGCAAAAGCATATTTATTACATAGGCCCAAAGATTTAAAATAGTCTACCCCATGCTGTAAGAAATAGACCATACCATAAAGTAAAAAAGGAAATTGTACAACGGATAATTGAGACTAAGTATACTGTAACCTTCATGTTTTCATTATAGAAAGCTTTTGATGGAAGGAATAAAAACATGTTTTTGTGATTGTCACCTGAGAATTCTATTTTTTCTTTTTATATTTTAGGAATTTTCCTAAAGTATTAATTTAATTTAGTTAAGTAAATTGGTAAATATTGTAGATACCCTAAAATAAAATTGAATGTGATAATAATGTAAGTGGTGCACACACATCATTCAGAATACCATCATGCACCGAATATAATTTTTTTAGCTGATATCAATGTATATGTTGTTGTTAAGAGATATTATCAATAAGTTCGAAATCATGTAAAATATATTATGTTACTAAATAAATAAATAAATGAATATACCTATATTATACTATATATATATATATATATATATATATATATATATATATATATATATATATATATATATATATATATATTTTTTTTTTGGAAAGAGTTATTATAATAAGGTTCTCAGGTTTTGGATTCATAAAATTTAACTAACTTCGGGAATTAGACGTTTCGCCCCTGGACAGGGGCTTCTTCAGTAATTTTTATTCATTATTTACACACTAAGGTGTATGTCATTTGGTACTGAAATGAAAAAAAGTGGGGTGAGTTTGAGGATACAAAGGTATTTATATGATAAAATGGGGGCTATGTTAGGGTTGGGTTTACATTAGAGGTATATCTATGAATAATAGTTACATACCTTGGTTCCAACTACAAATAATTATGAGAGGTTTCATTTTCATGTGTTCTGTTATTAACAGTTGAATGATTGTGTGTTTTTAATTTTTGGAATAAGTAGGTATTCTTGGAGAAAAAGGCGTTTTAGTAGATATTAATATTGTTGTATGTGATGGGCCAATCAATGAAATAAGTGTTGAATGACATATTTGGGGCATTTTATTGAAAATAACAATTTTTAACAAGGTTGAAGTAGACAAAATTCACTATACATTCCTCGTCGGTTTTTCGCAGATATCTCAAAATCTTCTCATTTAGAGAATATCGACCTTCTAGTCCTCCTAATTGGTTTACAAGCTTCTTTCAACGTGTATTTCTCATATTCTTCTTGCATGCTGTAACCAAGGGAAAACAAAAGCTCTGAAGACGCTCAACAATCACGCTACCTTAGAGGGTTCAAAGACCCTGAGGCAGATTTGGAAGACCTCATAAAGACTGGAGAAATGTTTTTGATATCCTTGTACTCATCTCAGAAACACCCGATCAAGATATTTAAGACATCTGCCTACAAGTCGGCAACAAATATTACCACCCTTTCCCCAACACGGGCTGTCGCTTGCCAGCATGTATTGCGAGTATATCTGAGAGTGCAACTGTGGCTGTAGTAGAGGACACCTTCACGAAGATACCTGTCAACGGCCAACAGCCCATTCCTACGACTGACCTCCTGAAAACCTCCTCCACCTTGTGTCGTGCAGATGCCGCAAGTCCTGCATGAAGAAAGCTGGCCTGTTTCACACGAATATATGTGCAAATTGTGAAGGGAACTGCAGTAACATCGTGCAGTACGATCCGCAGGGCACCAGGATTTTGACGATCCCAAAGTCGATGACGTGTCATCCATCACATCACTTCACTATATCTACTGTTAACTATATACTGTTAACTATATCTACTGTTAACATTCACTACAACCACATTTCCAAATGGTTGTACCTGAACCCATCCCCAGGTTAGTTACCTTGCTTGTGGTAATGTTCATGCATTTCTCGTTCAGACCACCAGATAGAGGATGAGGATATGGATGAGGGTAACATGGGTCCTTCAGAGTCTCAGCCTCCCGCCAAACTATGATGTAGAGCCGTAATGTAATATAATTAATATTACTTATTCATTATAAAAAAGTTAATTTAATAGTTTCATTATTATACGTTTTTAATTAGAATTATTCAAGGCTATATATATCAGTGAGTTGTTTCATCAACAATACCTTATACCCCAAAGAATACAAAATAGTCTATGATTTGTTCATCTGTTCCATACCATGAGTCGGAGTCAGTGACGTCAGTGACATCAGTCACTAGTACAGAAACAACACAATAAGAGCGGCAAAATGATGTAATATTCTACAATGAAAATCTATTGTATCCCGAATATATAATCATGATATGCCGCTTGTTTTAAATGCGGACACAGCGCACCAGTGCCAAATTTATTTCGGCCCATGCAATAGATCTTACGGAGCATTTGAAGCAGCCTCTATTTCAACGAGGTTAGCAATTGTATTGATATTTATAGACGGCGGCGCGGAGGTTGCAACACTGAACGATCGAGCTATATTATTATGGTATAGCCACAGTTTATAGCTGAAGAATCAGTTCGCTCACTTGGCCGAAATGCATGTTCCAAGGTAACATCCACGCCAGGCAAACAATTCAGGATGCGCAGAAGACTGTACGCGGTTGTCGCATGTTGTATCAGGTCTTCGAAGTATAAAAATAATGTCCGTATTAGTAACACAGTTACACGCGGTATGCGCGAGGGATACCAATCAGAGTTGCGCAGTGTACAAACGGGAACATAAAGATCAAAGTGCCGACGGCAAGTGAGCGAACTGATTCTTCAGCTATAAACTGTGGTATAGTACTGTTATGCAGGTTAATTAGACAAATCAAACGAGTGGGTAAGATGAACAGGGATGCTCCAAGTCCGAGCGCTTTAACGGCCGCTCACCTCCTCGCTCCTCGCATACTAACAATTTCACATGAGCTATATGGAAAATATAATTCACATATAGAACCACAGCAAAACCGACTTCCTGAATTTTGTCCACGTGCGACGTGCGACTACCATTTGATTGGAAAATATACATTCACTGACAGCATGAAGTTGAGTTGTTATGGATTGGTTGTGATATTGGGTAATTAAAAAGGGGAAAACTCATGAAAATTTGGGTTTATACGTTGAAAAACATTATATTTCGACACGACGAACACTGGTACATAAAAACGGTATCATTTCCCAGAATTCGTCACCACTGGCGGTTTCTTGGGCAGATGCGTTTGAGTTGAAAATCGATTAAATTTCCTATCATAACCACAATAAGTAAACTACTACACAATCTCGTTCATCATATTTTCAGAAATTTATGGATGAAAATGGATTTAAAACGATTCAAATAATCTGCAGAAGATATGCGGGGAGCCCTTTTGTCTGTAGAAAATGGAATGTCAGTCAATTTGGCCACAAAATGTTTCAAACTGCCACGAATGACATCGGATAAATTAAAAGGAAAAACACCCATTGGGAGAAAAATGGGACCTTCTTCCATTTTATCAAATGAAGAGGAAATGTTATTGGAAAGGTGGATTCTCCACCTGGAATCTTTATGTTTTCCATAAAAAAGAGCTACTTCTAGATAGCGTTCAACTATTATCAAAGAAAGCGTTCAACTATTATCAATGTAATTAGGAAATCAACATAAATTTCCAAATGGAAAACCCAATAGTCATCGGTACGAGGCAATCTTGAATCGTCATGTACCTGCAAGACGAGCTACAGATTTGGAAAAAAATTTGAAAGTGGTTCGCAGAAGTTAAATGAACTTACTCAATGCTTTCAACGATTCCCATAGATTTTCCAATTGCGACCAAACTACGTTCTTTCCAAATCCAATCGAGTATTAGCAAGAAAGTGACAAAACACTGTATATACCGTGATAAACCGTGACGAAAAAGAATGTTTTACTACTCTCCTAATGGGAAATGCGGATGGTGATATTTCCTCCATTGGTTGTTATTAATTTGAAAAGAATTGCCCAGAAGTTACCGCAGTCTGTGCCTAAAAGTTGGGCTACTTTTTCGTCAATATTGAGAACCATATAAATGGCTTGAATATTTTCATAAAATAAAAGAGGCACATTTTTTTTTCGTTGACTAATTTTGTTAGGTGGGCAATGGCATCTTGGGTCGATTTTTTCTCCATATTGTCGATTGTATATCAATTTATTTTTATTGGCATAAGAAACTATTCTTCATTTGAATACTTTTTCGTATATTTTTTCTACATTTGATATCAGTATATAGTTTCTCATGGAATTTTTTAGAACCAGATTCATGTAGGATTAGTTAAATTATTGCTTTTTTGAATTGTGAAGGACAAATTCAGGACATAAGAATTCTATCAATTATATGTGATATAAGTTAGACATTTCATAAAAAAATTCTTTCAACATTTCTGTTGTAATTCCATCAAATCCAGGAGGTTTATTGTTTTTGAATTAGATAATGATTTTGTTGATTTCTTGAGGATTCGTATGTATCATAGTTAGAATATGTAACAAGTTCTCAACCTATTACTATGAATATTGGTGTTCCGCAAGGCTCTGTTATAGGACCAATTTTATTTCTTCTTTATATCAACGAGATAAATCATGCATCAGGTAAGACCTTTTGTTACATTCGCAGATGACACTACTGTATTGATATCTGACGTTAATGAAGATATTTTCGAACAGAAGTGTGCTGAAGTGATTGACGGTGTCAACTCTTGGTTCAAATAAAAACAAATTTCGTCGGATAAAACAAATCTCGTATGATTTCATAATTACCAAAAATCTTGATTAAAACCAGACATAGCCCTAGAAAATAAATTGCTTCATTTAACATTTAAAAAAGATCTGAAAACTTACCCCGTGGAAAAATGTTTTTATGAAATTTAAGAGTTTTTCTCCCAATAGTATTTGTCTTTCATCATTTTATCAGTTTGTTATCTGCGTATCTATGTTCTTCCTGTATTCTGTGTATATATGTATGATATGTACATTTATCTTGACTACTCCTACATTTATTCAATGTTTAATAAGGAGAATACATTATTATTATTATTATTTTTATAAATGTAATTGATAAATTCAATTTTTAAGTTTTTATTGTCAGAACTTTTATTCAAAGCTTATTATGATTTTATTCAATGCTTATTATGATGGAGATTTAGTAATATTTTCGTGTTTATGATTTTTTATTATTTTCAATAAACTATTTGTTAATGCATTAAATATATTTTCAGTTGTAATACCACAAGTGTGTGAGAATAAAGTGAAAATTATTCGACAGATTTTCGGAAACTTGTTGCCAGGCAATAGAAACGAGAGCCCGACGGGCTAGAGTGGTTATTTTCAAATGGCAACAAGTTTGAGAAACAAATCTGGAGAATTATTTTCTACCTTATCTAACTCTCGTGTGGTATTCTGTAGATTATATTTTGATGTTATGATCATAAACACACTTCCTCCCAAAATGATATAGGTAATGTACTAAACCGATTTTGATTCATTTCTCACTTTTCATTCGAATTGGTGACAAACGTTTAATTAAAAATATGAGTTGTCAGACAATAGAAACAAAATACCTCAAATTATTCCCGCGGCAATTTTCTAGTTAGAATATTCCTACTATAACAATGTTTTGATTGGCCAATGTTTACGAGTAGTACACACTATTTTTCGTTCCGTTACTTCGCTTATAGGCTCGTGTAAGCGAAGTGAGTTTTTGATTTGCTCCTTATAGAAACAGCTTCTGCAATTGAAATTGGTTAAACGTATAGTGACGGTTGTCAACATAATTAGTAGTTATCAATAGGTATTATTTAGGTACGAAAATATTGTTCTATTTGAAATATAAATGAAGTTGAATTCATACAAATAAGTAATCCCATCATTTATTCAGGTAATTATAAAAATATTGAAACAACTCGTTCATTAATAAAACTAAAAAGTTTAAAATTAACCACATTTCAATGCAGGTATGATACAAAATAATTAACTGATTATTCTAAAGAGAAAAACAAGCTCGATAATCTACCAAATTTTGTTTCAACAATGAAGGATGCACCATGCATGGTTTTTTGTTCCATACCTACTTAAGCAAATAATAAAATATACCATTATACAGGATGAGTCAATAGGATTCCCGTGGTTCATTGCTCCTTAATGTATCACTATTTCGATTTCTTATATTTTTTTGTCAAAGGGACCATCTAACACCACCTTCTAAAATAATTTTTATTCATATAGGGTGCATCATTGATGCGTGGCTAACCAAAGTTGTTCTTTTTCAAATGAAACACCTGGTATATTTTCATATATTCCGATCGGTTGTTCCATTGGCTACTCAACGATTTTTCCAATATTGAATTCCGTTGTGGCGTTGCGTTATTCGAAAAAAAAATATTTTGTAGAGTTTTTTTCGAAAAATTACCTATTTCATATTTCGAAATATTTAGTGAAGATAATTGGGGAATCGTTGGTCGATATGATGATGTTCATTGAGAATACCAAGAATTTAAAATAAATTACAGGATGTTCGATACAACAACACAAACTTAGCCATTTTCAAACATCGGAATTTTGATTTTTTCAAATAGAACACCCTGTATATTTTCAATTAAATCAACTCCTTTTTAATGACTTTACTTTTCATCCACGACGTCATGTACCTTAAACAACCTGTTTCCGAGATATTCTGGTTTAAAGGAATTGTTCAATATCAAATCAACAATTCTATAGATTTTTTTATCTACATGTTTGTTCGTAGAAAATACTGATACTGAATGATGTTTCAATTATTTTTTTCCATCTTCAAAAGCATTCTTGGCAACTCATGAATAACTAGCATAGCAAAAGAAATTTTCAAATGTAACAATTTTTTCTAGTTTAGTTATCCATGACTACCGCTGAAAAAATGACTATCGGAATTTGTAATTATATAACTGTCAAACTACAATCCAGTTGTGTTAAAAATTATTGTAGCATTATGTATGCTTTGGGGGAAAGTGATGGCAATTGCTTACTGGCATCTAGATTATACGAATAAAAGTTTCCTGAGAGAAGACAAATCCAGACATCCAGACCCAGCGAGCATTTCGAGGCCTCAAAACAAGATTTGAGGAAACCGGAAAAGTATTTCACAAAAAGTTTGAACGTGCTTGTCCTGTAACGAATGATGAAAATACTCTTGATATTGCATTGCATATTCCGAGAATCCCCATGTGAGTACACGTATTTTGAGTAGGGAGTTGGGAATATCTCAAAGTAGTGTTTCTCGGATGGTGAGAAAATGCAATTACCATCCATATCATATGCAGTTAATGCAGGAGCTGACTGAACGAGATTTTCCAAAGCGAATGCGGTTTTGCCAATGGGGTGTAGATAAAATGAACCAAGAACCTGATTTTTTTGAGTGTGTTCTATTTTTTGACGAAGCCACGTTTTACAACAATGGTCACCTGAATCGGCATAATATGCACTATTATGCAACTCAAAATCCTCATTTTGTTAGATATGTCAATCACCAACAACGTTGGTCACTGAATGTTTGGGGAGGTATCATTGGACGGCGGGTAATTGGGTCCCTCTTTTTCAACGGTCATCTCAATGGAAGAAAATATCTAAGATTTCTGCGAAGTCAGTTATCAAATTTATTAGATGATATTCCATTGGCAATAAGGCAGAGAATGTAGCTACAACAAGATGGCGCGCCTGCACATTACCACACTGATGTGCGGGAATACATTGATAATGAATTCCGTGAAAAATGGATAGGTAGAGGAGGGCTAGTTCAGTGTCCTCCAAGGTCACCGGACCTTACAAAAATGTTTTTTTCATAGGGATACATTAAATGGGTTGTCTATCAAACTCCGCCTACAACTCCTGAAAATATGAAAGTAGGAATTCATACTGCTTTCAGGGAAATTTCAGAGGACATGCTGGCACATGTGGATACTAATTTCCGAAACAGATTGAGAGTGTGTATTGGTGAAAATGGCAGGCACATTGAACATTTGCTGTATTGATTATTGTTATTTTCTGTTAGATTCGAATAAATATGATTGTTATGCAAAGTTTGATTCCAAATATCCAAGTACATTGTCAATATTTTCTGTAGAAAAATATCCATCTTTTAGATGTAGAATATCTCGGAAATGAGTTGTTTTAGGTACATTACATGGAGAATGAAAAGTGTTAAGTTATTAAAAAAGAGTTTATTCAAATGAAAATATATACAGGGTGTTACATTTGAAAAAATCAAAATACAGATGTTTGAAAATGGCTAAGTTTGTGTTGTTGTATCGAACATCCTGTACAATTTATTTCAAATTCTTGGCATTCTCAATGAACATCATCATATCGACCAACGATTCCCCAATTATCTTCACTAAATATTTCGAAATGTGAAATGGGTAATTTTTCGAAAAGAAGCCAACAAAATAGATTTATTTCAAATAACTCGGCAACGCCGAAACGGAATTCAAAATTGAAAAAATCGTTGAGCAGCCAATGGAACAGCCGATCGGAATATATGAAAATATACCGGGTGTTTCATGTGAAAAAGAACAACTTTGGTTAGCCACGCATCAATGATGCACCCTGTATGAATGAAAATTATTTTGGAAGGTGGTCTTAGATGATCTCTTTGACAAAAAAAAAATAGAAATCAAAATAGTGATACATTAAGGAGCAATGAACCACGGGAATCCTGTTGACTCACCCTGTATACCTATATCATACCAATAATCAAAATTTATTTAAGTTTTTAATACAAACGTGACAAACCAATAACCAAAATATATTTGGTGGTGGTTTTTAAGTGAATATATATATTGAATTCTTTATAACAAATAAGTTTTGTAATTTTTGTTTGCTCCGCCTGCAGTACCTTATAACATTCAAGTTATATTTATATTATAGTATATAGTATATTTAGTAAGTAGCTATTGAACAATTTGGTGAAACAAAATTCTATAGATTATTGGGCGTGTTATTTTCTTTTCAGTTTATTTTTTACGCAGCCGGATTTTTAGCTTTTTTTCAATAATTTGGTTTAGCTGGTTTTAATTTTATATTTAGTAAGTATTTAGAAAATTGATATCATTTCTATTTTCAATACCTAATATTGTAAATTGCCTCAAAGAGGAAAATAAACATTTCCGAAAGGTTGGTTTAAAAAGGAAGAATTACTTCAAATTGGTTATTCTAACTGAAAAAACGGAAGTTCCTAGAAATGTCATGGAGTTAATCAGGTATGATGTTGTTTGTTCATAATATAATATTTTATATGATATTTATTTTTACGGAACCTAACGATTATACCTATTACTTATGCATCGCCGGTATAATTTTTGAAAATATAAAATTAGATCTTATGAATTATTGACATGAAAATGTATTGAAATTATATTCATTCTGCGAAAAAAATAACATACATTTATGGACATTATTGATTTGAGTGTGAATATAGAATCAATGTGTTAGACCATGTATGTACTTTTAAATTAGTTTCCTTCGTGAACTTGAATTGTATACAGAGCTATTCCAAGGTTTCGTCCAACCTCCAAATCATCATTATTATTATTTCTTGTCACGTTACCTTTCATTCGTATGAGAGTGGTCATGATGAAAAAATCCCAAAAAAAAACTTTCAAATCCTACAAAAATGGGTCGGTTGTGGTTTTATGACGTTATTTCAGTTGTCAACATGTATGCAGAGTTATCAAGAATAGGGGAGCCACTAGATATAAAAAGAACTACTATCATAACTCATAGTGAGATTTATTTTGACTATAGTGATAGCAAAATAATGAATTGATAAGGTCTACAAATCATTTGGAAATAGATACATGATACTTGGAAATGATATTTCCTTGTTCTCCAATACAAATCTTTTCAGCGCATTTTGAGGCATTATCGTCGGAGGATTGGACCATTATAATACTCTTTCAAATATAGCAGCTATGATCTGAATAAGTTTACATGTACTTCATCAAAAATAACTGATATAGCCAAGGAAAAAATTCAAGAACTATCGTCTGAATATATTGTTTATTATTCTGTGGAAAAAGAACAAGTTATTTTTTGCCTTTCAAAATACTTTGTGTCTGGCGTATTGAGCATATCTTCATCTTCTATTTTTACTACTATTGCCCGGTCATGGTGAATGATGCATAGTTTTTACGTTCACCACTCTAATGTTCGCGATATGTTTATTTACAGGGTACTCAAATTCGAATTTCGAATTTTAGTAAATTAAGATGTTTTTTTCAATGAAACACCTGTTTTTCGCACTTTTATCGGTGTATAATTCATTCAGTTATTTTTGCGGATATGTTATTTGAAGGCCGTGAAATGTTGAATTCAAACAAGGTGTAGAACACCTATTATATTATATTTATCAGCCCTACCAGGACTCTTTGGAATCATTAAAACAGTTTTCGTTGTTTGCGGCCTTCCTAAATTGATCATATTGTTACGAAAACGAACACACTACACCACTTCATGTTCTTCTCACGCTGACATCCCAATATTCCATAAAGTACTTAGAGAATGCTCCGAATTCAAGGAATTTCGAAATCATGGGAGAAGCCGCACGACTTCTGCATTATATGGTCATGAGTCACGTGGTAGAATTTTCGGAGATTCAACCACGTGACAAATGACAATATAATGCAGCGTACGCTGGCAAAGGCAGGTAAGATCAGGTTCAAACAAGTTAAAACACCGTCCAGAGTAGAATGCTGGGTATATTTTGACAGTGAATTTCGATTCAGTTATTCAATTGTCATAGTTCATGATTATTTTTCATTGTGGAGTGTAAAAAATTAGTATTTTGATAGTCACGAACCCCATATTCGTAAAAATATATTTTCCTAATTGTGTTACTTTTCTCCAGGATATAAACTAATTTGACTTTAACTCTAATTGTCTTAATAATCACAGTCCCATGTGATGTATTTAATATTTAATTTTATCAATTCCACACCTCAAAACAAACTATTTCCCAAAGGGGGACTCCAATATTAATCACACTCTTTGCAGATAAAACCCCCGAGGCCTTCACAACTTGAGTTCTGTCAATATCTTACGAGTTTGATGTTTTCAGATGAAAAGTTATATTTACTTAGTTTTTGGAGAAGGATTCCATGGTCTACACAATCGAAGGCTTTACTAAGATTACAAAAGAGAACAGAGTTATACTGTTGTCTTTGGAAAGATTCTGTGATATAAGACACAAGATCCAAAATACCCTGTATTGTGTTTTTTCTTTCTGAAGCCATACTGACACTCAGAAAAATATTCATTCAGCTCAAAAAAGTCTACCAGCTGCACAGACATACATCTCTCTAAAACCTTTGATATAATAGGTAATAGAGAAGTAGGTCTGTAATTTTCCGCAAGTTTGCATTCCTTTTTTTTTTTTAATTGGGACTACAATAGTGTTTTTCAGGATAGACGGGAAAGTATTTTATTAATTTGGTAAGAGGTGATATTATTAGATTTTTTACAGTCTTGATCAGTTTCACATTCAGCTCAAATATATCACAGCTGTTTTTGAGGTTATTTAAAATTCTCCTTTCACTTTCAACATAACCCGTGATTTATGTTAAAAGTGGAAGGAGAATTTATTTAGAGGAACTTTTGAGCTGAGTTGAGATGACATCGCTCAATTGATATTTCCGTACTTGAAGAAAATTTTAGAGACGAGTCGACTCGCTCATTGTACAAATAACAAAAGGAGAGAAAACTTGTCATTCCACAATTATCATTTCAACGAAATGTTTTTTTAATCGTCATAATTACCACTATTGGCTTCCCGAAAACCGCCATTAAATTCAAGAGCATTTTCCATTTTGTAACCCTAACGACAGTAAAAACATATTGTTCGCCTTTTTTTATATTACAGGTGAATTTATCCTACCATTTGCTTGAGAGATCTTCAACAATTTTGGATAGAGGAAAATATGACTTCACAAGGTAGGTAAGCACTGAAAATAAAGCTATTTGATGCAGTATATTCTACTGAAGATAAACTAATCAAGTGATATACATATTTTTCCAATTTTTGAGCGGTTGCCTAGAATCTAAGGTTGAACAGATTCTTAGCCAACCCCTTGGGGTGTTATTGAAGATCTCCACGAAAATCTGGTACAATTTGCATACACTCACCTCGCAGATTCGGGAACGACCCAGGGAGTCAAAAGGGCCATTGCTAAAGGTGCTGATGTTACAATACAAAGATATTTCCAGTCAGCGAGGTAGTATGCGATCCAAGGCAGAATTGAGGCGGCAAAAGTGAAGAAGATTGCTATGGACATATTGGCAACAAATGTTCTCCATTTTGGTCCTACATACTCCAAAACTGTAAAAAAAATGAAAATTGTTATGATCATTGATTGAGATAGTCTTTGAATGGCACCACTCATTAAAATAGGAGAGAGAGTACCTTCTGCAAGTAAATATATTGAAAGAATTACAAACAGAAATAATCTGATTATGAGCCAAATCCGCAATAATGCTTCAAGTTTCTCTGATTGATAGGAAAAAGTTTAATCCGGTACAGAAATGAGAATACTCTTTTATTTTGGTCCGATCACTAAAATAGAAAGAAATTGAAATCAACCAGAGCAGCTATATAATGGAAATACAATAATGGGTTATTACAATAAAATCAAATACGAAAAAAATTATGTCCAGGGGGTTTTTGACAAAACCTGAAAAATATCCAAAGGAAGCAGAAAAAAATCAATCGAAATATTTAGTATCCATTTGATATACCCAAAAGGAGTACTAGTTTGTCCACATACTGAAAATTCATAAATTATTTATATGAAAAACTGCGAATACAAGGAGTGTATTGTTCATGAAGTAGATTCATTATATCCTATCAGAAACCAAACTTCTCAACATGTCTGGTCTCATTATCAAAGCGTACATAGGAAATACTTCTTCCTTTCACTCAAGTTTGTCTCGACGATCTCATAACTAATATTGAGCAATGCTCGCCATCTAGAAAGGTATTCGAATCAAATATATTCCCATACTTCCTCGTTTATGGCATATTCTTTCATTTTAACGTATTTTTAAAATATCCAAATAAAATTAGTTATCTCCGCCTCTGCTACTCAAAAGATTGCGCCTCAAGACTGGGAAACTTGTTTTTTATGCTTCTGCAATTGCTAATGGATGAGCTTTTTTTTTATATAACAGTCTGAATATTTTGTTGAAAAATCCCGTGTTACATGTGAATTGAATAAATCGTTGTGCGGTCTCAAGCACTCTCCGAAAATTTGAAATTTATGTTTTGGCAATTCAATCAGGCATCTGAAATTTTAACATTCAGAGTATGATGAAGTTTTTATACTCGGAAAAAGAGCAATGTTATTGCATAGTTGATGTTATATATGGATGACATCATCATTGCAAGAATTGATAGGGTGGCAATGCAGGAAGTTTAGGATGAATCGTTCAACGAATTTAGAACTGAAGATTTGGTAATTTTTTTGGGGAATAAATATTGTATGATTCTGTTAGCCAATGTATTTGGAAAATTCTATAAGTGAAATGGACACGGATTGCTGTACTATTGAGTCCGAATGGCTCATGTGAGTAAATATGTATGTAAACTAGCCGGCCAAATTTGAGTGCTCCAGTAAACTTTTATATCCGTAATGCAAGTGAATCTCAATGGGTGATCGTGATTGGAAATCCGCTATTGGATATATTTTTGAAAGTTATTGCGCTACAGTACTAAAAAGCAAACAACTGTAGCTTTATCTTCGACCGAGGAGAAGTACGTTCCTCTCACTAGGCCTCAACAGAATTCGTCTGCTTGAAAATATACTAATTGATTCATATTTTTCTATTGAGAACCTAATTGCCTTGTTTACTCATCAAGTAAATGGGAGGATCGCAGGATGAACCACATTATTGTTTTCTCCAATGATAACCATCTTTCCTTCTACTTGATTTTATGTTTGATTAATTTCAACTAGGTTCCGAATTTTATATATCATCCAATATCATTTGGCACAATTCAGTAACTCGACATGCTCCCGCAATTCCAAATATTACAACCTTCAAAACAATGCCTTAGGTTCGTTAAATTGAATAACTAATGACATTTTAATTACATACATTTATCAGTGAATAAGTTTCTAGACCATATTTCATGAAATCGTTAATTTGTGTTTCCGTAAAAATAATCAATTTCGTAGGTATGTAGGTACTTTGCTTCCAGATAAGAATTCAATTTGAAGTATTTTGAAATATTCACTTTGTTGTCAGCTTGTAATAGGTATACTTCATATTGTAACACTATTGAATACTTGTGTCTCATTTTTGGTGCAAAATACTAAACGTTTGGCCTTTGCAAGGATCCATAGCCGATGTCAAGGAACCTTTGGAAAGTCACAGGTTATCAATTTATATTGTGTGGGCGATACAAAAGAACGAGCTTAACTCTTAGTTTTAACAATTCTAACTTATCTCTGTGATTTTTCGGTATGACTATCTGATGCCAAAATGAATTTTTGACTATAAAGATATTGACAAAACTTATTAATACCAGAAATGAAAGCCAATGCATCTTTCTCGATTTGAGAATATTCTAATTGACTGCTAGTCAACGCTTGACACGCACTTCCAATGGATATTTCTGTATAATCTAAAGAAATATGTGAAATCACCGCACCAACACCATACGAAGTGTCTGGAATAAAGTGACAAGACAACGAACGATCACATCTAACGCCATACTATAGCAAACCACCGCATCTCTACGGGCTTCCGAAAATCCACAAACCAGACATGCCACTGAGACCGATCACCAGCTCACGGAACTCACCAACCTATCAGTTATTGAAATATCTCCTACTGATACTACAACCCTCACAAAAAAATAGCAGTTCATACGTCAAGAATTCCAAACACTTCGTTGACACCATCACAGATGTTGAACTTGGACCAGAAGATCGTTTCATCAGCTTCGACGTGGAGAGCCTTTACACCAATGTCCCTATAGAGGAATCTCTCAGTATCATCAGAAGGAAAGTCGAAGAGGATGACCAACTGCACGAGAGGACTGACCTTCCTACGCAAGCAATATTGGAATTACTGCAGTGTTGCCTACAGAGCTCATATTTCCAGGAAAAGGACCGATTCTTCTCTTAAGTCGACGGACTCCCGATGGGATCTTCCCTTTCTCCAATCATCGCCAACATATACATGGAGTGGTTTGAGGAATTGGCTATACGGGAGGCAGAATACGAACCAAAGCTGTGGTTGAGGTACGTGGATGACACCTCCATTATATGGAATCACGGAGACAAACATCTCCAGGATTTCCTCTCAAGGATTAACAGAATCAGGGATTCGATCAAATTCACGATGGAAATGGAAATCAACAGTACCTAACCCTTCCTCGATGTGAACGTTGAGAGAATGGGGAATGAAATCCGCACCTCCGTCTACAGAAAGAAGACATATACTGTGTAGTACCTCAGTTACAGCTCCAACCATCCGAGTTAGACGAAGAAAGGGATCGTGAGAACATTGGTAGAGAGAGCGACGCACATATGCAACGACGTGGAGTCACTAGATGCCGAATTAAACCACATCAGAGAGGACCTCCACCGGAACGGATATTCCAAGAAACTCCTAGAAGAAGTATTGAAACAACTCCGGAGAACGAAGACATCTGAAGAGCAACAACAAAGCACAGTGATCTGCCTTCCGTACACCAGAGGTGTCTCCGAGAAGATCAGAAGGATCGGAAACAAGTTCAACATCAAGAGCTGCTTCCAATCCGGCAGTACTTTACGAAGTTCCTGACCAAGACCAAACCTGACAACAAAAATGAAATCAGTAAGAATTGCATTTATGAAGTTCTATGTGAATGAGGAGATTCCTACATTGGAGAGACAAAGAGACCGTTATCGGTAAGATTGGATGAGCATAAGAAATGAATTCAACGTGAAGAAACATCAAAATCGGGAATCGCTGACCACGCCTGGACTGAGCATCATCGAGTTCTATGGGACGACACAAGTGTTCTACATAGAGAGTAGCATTGATTCAAACGAAAGTTCAAAGAGGCCGCCTACATTGAAGCCAATAACGCCTTCTGTCAACCAAGCGTTGAGATCAAGAACGTATGGAAACCACTGATTGCTCTTTCTGGCGGGCTGCAGAGGCGCACCACCACACCGTGCGAAATTACACGCACCACTGCACATGGCGGAATTACACGCATCATTGCACCGACAGTCATATACATTGGTAAGTAGCACCTAAACTTGTCAGTATTCACCTGAAGACGATTGCAGATACAAGCATTCGAAACGTCGTGAAAACCTTTTGAATCCATTAAGACGATGGACGTCCGAAACGATAGTAATCAAACACACTACCCTCCTTTGCGTCGCGCAGTCGGGTGAAAAGGAAAGTGAAGTTTTTAATGTCCTTATAACGATAAGTATATGAATCCATATTGAGTTATTCGGTGTGGAAGCGTCAGTTTTTATATACGTGTTGAACTAATCCCTGTCGATTAATTCAATCCACCGTCTGAATTTCGATCACTTAATATTCGATAATAAAAATTCAGTTACTACATAATTGAGTTGAGCTATATTATGTCTTCACATAACATCACTACACAACATTTTCTTAGTATGAAACACGTAGCCCAAACATGTTTAACCATTTGGTGTCTGATAGAGAATAAACAAAATATTCACCTAAATACAACTTGAAAACAATACACACCGCGTTTCGTGATTCTGTTAGTTAAATAGTACGAGGTAAAAACCCTTTTAACCCGACTTCGCGACACAAAGGAGGGTAAAGGATTTTCATGTTGTATGTTTGTTCCTTTGTGGCGCTCTAGAGACCAAAGGCTTGGGCCGATTTTGATGATTCTTACGTCAACCGAATTGTCTTAATCTTGCGAGTGTTACTGAAGACATGACATTAATCAAAATTCAGTATGGCGACAACCAGAGCCATATTGTGAATAAAAAAATTACAGTTATAATCAAAATTCAATATGGCGACAACCAGACACCATATTGTGACCAATATCAATATGGCGACAACCAGACGCCACATTGTTAAAAAGTTGTAACAGCGTATAGCTTGGTACATGGGTAATTGGTTAATTTGCTCGTTAGTTGGTTTATTTCGGTTTCAGTTACTATTTCGTTTTCGTTACATTTTTAATAGACTATCACTCAAATATTTCAATAGAAACTCAATTAGGTACAGTCAAACTCGGCTACAATGAACGGCTTAATGACTAGAAATGGTTCGTTATAAAGGGTGTTCACTCTGAAGTAAAAATGCAGTACATGCATCCTGGTACTTTTTTTTTTCGAGTGAATTGACCACACTGTTAATTTTTTGAGACCATAATCCCGACAAATTTGTGCATGAGCGCACCCACTGTCAAATTTTCTAATTATTTTAGCTTAACTAACAATGCAATAGCCTTCCTGCATGCTTTTGTTTAGGGATATTGTACAAGCAGTTAAACCTAACGCCACGCCATGTATCTAACAAATCCCTTACAAAGAAATATTGGAATCCCACCGACCGAGGGCGGTCGTAAAATTTCACAAATTATCGACACTTGATTGAACAATCTTTCCTCGGTAGTTCGTTATAACCGAGTTTGACTGTATCTTGTTAGAGACTGAAATTATCCATCTACTTTTTTGTTGTAGTATATTCATTTGTTATTAGTGAAATCGTTCATGTACTTTGTAGTGTATGATTCAGTACACATTGGTATCTATTTGTTGTATACCTGAGTATTATATAACTCACAATGTTACGAGCTTGAAAACGTTGTCGGTCGTGTGCAAATCTTTCTCTTGAAACCAAAAAAGCCCGACAAGAAAGTGCACGTCGCGAAATTCAGTCTCCGGCATAGCGACAGAAACGATTGCAACATGCTAGAGATCATTTTCGTCTTAGTTATAATAGCCAACACCTACAAAAAATTCACCGTCCGATAATCCTAACTAAAAAATGTAAAATAAAATAGGAAATTTAAATAATGACTTCAGATTATCACCATCTTATAATCCCAACTAAAAAGTGTGAAATAAAAAAAAAAAAATTAAAAAATCAGAAAACCCGACTGCGTGAAGAGTGTACTTTAAAAAAGATGAAAACAAGATGACCAGAAAATATTGTCAGAAAATTATGTTTGAAGAGGTTAACTATTAAACTTAATACTGTAAACAATCTCACGCAGTCGGAGGCAATCATATATCTTCATTATTAAATTAAAGAAGATTCATCCGACTGTGTGAGATTGTTTACAGTATCAAGTTTAATAGTTAACCTCTTAAAACATAATTTTCTGTCAATATTTTCTGGTCATCTTGTTTCCATCTTTTATAAAGTTCACATTTTACGGAGTAGGGCTTCTTTATTTTTCAGATTAACTTTTTTTATAATATGTCACGTTGTAGCACAAGTTTTATTCTATGAAAGAATATTTAACATATTCCAGAGGATGAATTCTATTGAACTCGAAATACATTTTTTCTCCAACTATATTCGTTATGCTTATTAGACATACTAAATAAAGGCCTTTGAGGAAAATGAAATTATGTATGTGAAGAACTTTCACTCACCTAAAATGTACATCATTGTGAAACAGTTATCAAAGGCCATTCCAACCAAAAACCGGCAAAAACTGAACGCCCAGAAACTGCTGCAGAATGTTGTAGCAATTCCACCAACTAGACCGATAGTGTTGGTACCCACCAAGGCGGGAATCCTCCCAAATCTGTCTGCGATCCATCCAAAAACTAATCCTCCCAATATGGCTCCGCAGAAGAAAATTGCTTGGGCAATAGAGGGTAGAGCGGCATTCTCGCACACCCAGTTTTGCTAGAAAAAATATATTGATACAGTGGCATGTGTAGTATTCATAATTTAATTTTTTAAATGTAAACATATTTGTCGCACTAAAATTGTTGTGTGAACGGATTCGTCCAAATCAAAACTATTGGTTTTCAAATAATTAATAGAAACTCGTATTGGTTCCGAAAGACAAACCAGAAGAAATTATAAACTTATATAATCTGGTACTTTGAAGTCCAAATAATATTGGTATTTCAAGAATATCATTATATTGATAACATGGAATATACTGTAATTCTTCAGTTCTTTTTAGGTAATAAATAGTTTTTCGAGGACTCATATTCTTTGAGGACCCATTGTGTTGTCAGAATTGAAATTCGTTATATTGAAAAACCTCACCACGTAGATGACCCTGGAAATAGTTAATTTTACAATTGTTTAACGAACAAATTATCATCATTCAACTTCAAACTTCATTCAACAACAATCAATTCGATATTACCTAGTTTAAATTTGAAAATGAACGATTAGTATAAAGGCGAAAAACAATACATTACACTTCCTCTTTCCCTATTTTTCATTTTCCTTTTATTTAAACAGCAGTGCAGTGATTTAGTGCATTAGAATAAGTAACACATCGAAAATTGTACTAGCAAAAACATATAGTTGCATATATAGATGGTATATAAGGAATATCGTTTTATTATTTTCTAAATCTTGATTCATTTATTTCGCTTTACTACCTTTTAACAAGATTTTAGTTAGTTCGTTCGTTGGTTCGTTCGTTAGTTAGGGTCAAATCATGCAGGTGAATTTTAACCGACTTCTAGTCGTCCGATTAATTTGAAATTTGGCGGGTATTCATCACTCCGGTGAGAATGCATTATGAAATTTTTGTTAGAGAAAAAAACAAAATGGCAGATACAAGATGGCCAACGAGATTAGTAATTATTGTCCGATTTTATTCAAAATTGTTATGCCGGATTAAATGAATTTTTTGTCAATATACATTAATTCCAAGATGGCTAACGAGTTTTGTGATTATGGTCCGATTCGATTAAAATTGGTATGTGAGGGTTTTCGGGGTCGGAGATTATGAATTTTCTGTCAAAATTCATAAATTCAAGATGGCGGTTCCAAGATAACGGTCGAGTTTTGTGATTATGGTTTGATTCGATTCAAAATTGGTATGTGGGGGTTTTCGGGCAAGGAGATCATGAATTTTTTGTCAAAATTTATGAATTCAATATGGCGGTCCCAAGATGGAGGACAATTCCTCTGAATATGGTCATATTTCATTCAAAATTGGTATGTGGGGGTTTTCAGGTTCGGAGATTATAAATTTTTTGTCAAAATCTATTAATTCAAGATTGCGACTTCAGGATGACGGACAAGTTTTGTGATTATGGTCAGACTCTATTCAAAATTGGTGTGTGGGAGTTTTTGGAGTCGGAGATCATGATTTATTTCAGCCCAAAACTTACAGGGAAGAGACCTTGTAATAACCATGCACTATTGGAAATTAACAGATTAAGGCGAACTAACTAAAAAGTAAAAAATTAATAACTAATAAAAACACTTTTCAAAGACAAGCTTTCATTCAAGCCGTGTACTAAGGCGTATAAAATGAATTTAAGTCATCGCTGACAATGATTTAAATATTTTTGTTGGAATTTTTTGTTTCGAAAAGCTTGTCGCGCGAATTGTGATAAAATGGATACTTCGAAAAGTTGTTACTTACCAACCATTCATTGTCCAATATAATTAATCGGTATCTACTTTCATGAATACTTTGTAAAAATCAAATACTCCGACCAGTTCTTACTTACCAACTAATTACTGCCCAATCAAATTAATTGGTACCTACTTTCATGAACACTTCGCGTGGCAAGCTTTTTGAAACCAACTTGTTCAACAAAAAATAATTAAATAATTGTCAGCGATGACTTAATTTATTTTATACGTTTTAGTACACGGCTTAAATGAAAGCTTGTCTTTAAAAAGTTTTTTTATTAGTTATTTTTACATGTATTATTCTCGTGAGTTGGCCGAATTACAAATCCATATATGTGGGATTTTACATTCACAATAAAATAGTTGCCTCGTATCTATTATTTCGCTTTCTTTATACCTATAGTGAATCAGTAAGACAAGCTTCTATTCAAATGCCTTGAAAAGTAAAAAATAATTGCTTTGTGATGTAGGTTATTTCGTAAGTTACAGATTCAAAAGATTGTCGTTTTTGTATTCGAACTGAAAACTTTGGGCGACAAGCTTTTAAATCTGTAACTCACGAAATAACCTACATCACACATCCAAAGCAATTATTTTTTACTTTTTAGAGTATTTGAATAAAAGCTTGCTTGCCTTTAAAAAGGTTTTTTATTGATTATTTTATTAAATTTCCAGAAGAGGATTCACTGGCAGCGAAGAACAGTATAAAAGTGATTCAGAATATCTAGATATTGACCAAGATCCAGATTTGATTCCATATCAAGTTGTATAGATTTCAGCTGAGAGAGTGAGAAGAAGCGAAAGAGGACGGACGTTACCTGAAAATCCTGATGATTATGATGTTAGCTATGGTTAAATATTCTGATCCTCAAACAGTTGAAGAAGCTTTCAGCATACCAGATAGTGACAAATGGTGAACAACAATGATAAAGAGTAGTCGCCTTGATTGACAACTATTCGTTGGAGTTAGTAGACTACATGGATGAAAAAAAAACCGTTGAAATGCAAATGTGTTTTTAAATCAAAGGCAGCAGTCAAATAGAAAATCCTTTTTTTTTCTCTGGTCCATTATATATCAAGATAATTGCCTTCGCTGCCGAAATTTAGATATTGATCAAATGAATGCTATTACAGCTTTTCTACAGAGAAATCTTGCCGAAGAGATATTAAAGTACAACCTAAAATATTTCCGCAGTCAAACAAGATATGTAAGTTAAAATGATCCCTTTATGGTCTAAAACAAGCCAGCAGAATTTGGAACTTGATGAATGTCAACAAAAATTGTGACCTCATTCAGTCGAAAACTGATTTATGTATCTACAAGTTCACGGAGACATTGGTTATCATCGTAGCAGTCAAAGTAGATGATATAATAATTCTATCTGAAGATACTACAGCTAAACCTAGTAAAAAAAAATTATTGATGTCCCAATTTAAAATTAACTACACTAAAAATGATAATAATTATAATAATAAATTATAAAATTAATAGAATATGCTTAAAAATACAACATGTAGGATTGTGATGCAATCGATCGATTGATAAAATGATTGATTTAGGTATTCTATGAAGAAGTAAAGTAGGAAGTCTTCTATATGCAGCACAAGTAACAAGGCATCCTACGCAGTAAATAATATGAATATATTAACTCAAAACCCAGGCCCACACTTCACTGGCCGTAACAAAACGAGATATCTGAGATGTACATTGAAGTACCGATTCGAATTTGATTGAGGAACGTAATCAGAAAGTATTCGATTACGCGGAATCGCATGAGAACCCTCTCGTAAGGAAGCCACTGATTATGCTATAGATGGCCCCACCCGTTATAAGCGTCCCAGGCACTCACTTGAGTGATTGGCTACCTACTTTTCCAGTCCTAGTTTATTGCTTATAGCTCTCATATCAAAATTTTGTTTCCAAGTTTGAACCACTTCTAGATCTCTTTTCTGGAGAGAAACCGCCGATATGTCAATTTGGTCTTTACCAAATAACAAACCAATTGTGAATAGGTCTGAGCTCACTTATTATCATTGGAGTAAGAGCATATTAGGCTACACTTGACAATGATAGTGGAAGAAGATCCAAATATTGGAATTGGAATGTTTGACAGGAACACAAGTGAAATTGCAGATGCAGCAATCTAGACGATCATACACTGAATATGTCTTTCTGAAAAATGGTACCGCGATCTTGTGGGCCACTAGAACACTATCCACAGTTGCTCTAAACGCTACTGAAAGTGAATATAGGGCTATGAGCATGTCAGTGCAAGACGCTATGTAGTTAGGAAGATTAAGTGAGAAATTTAGTCAGTGCACAAAGACAACAGTAATACATGTTGACAACCAACGAGTACAAAATCTTGCACAAAATGGATCGTATCATACCAGAACCAAACACATAGATGTGCGGCTCAATTTCTGAACGAAAAAATAAAAAGATTCATTGTTTGCCAAGAATTGAGGCTTGACTGTTTTTGAATAGGGGTGTTGTTGAAAAATATTCAGAAGGATATCAGAACTTAGCTAAGAAAATACTTTTTATTCAGTAATTCATTAATGTATTGACGTTTCCTTCAGACAGCTATCAAATCTAATTTTTTGCTGATCTTACTAGTATATTATTGATGAAGTTTTCCTTAATGTTGTTGTTTTCCTGTATTCCACAAATCAGCCAAGCGAGGAGTTCAAGCGAGGTATGGTGAGATGAGAACGAATCTGAGACGTGTCCATGGACAACAACCATATTTATAAATTTTAAATGAGCGCCAAAATTTGCAGCAGAATCCAGAGTTACTCAAAGTATACGGTGGAACACCGCCTAATTACAAGCAAAACGCTCACCAGATATAAAGGTACCATTATATGATCAACGTTATGGTTTCTTTTTCAAATAGTAAACAGTTGTGATATCACATAAAGAAATATTAATCTTAATAAAGTTATAGTTCAAAAAACTGAAAACACACGCTATATAGCAATAAGGACATAAGAATAAAGTCATTTACCAAAAAATTTCCTCTTATCTTAAAAAAGCGTAAGGTGCTTGATATCAATTATCTTGAAATCATTATGAAACGAAAGTAAAGAACACCCTACGCTTTTTTTACATAACAGAACATCTGTTTGTCAATGACATTATTTTTATAATTTTTAACTTTTTACCACCTATTGCTATAAAGCGTCTTTTTTTAATTTTTAAACTATACATTTATCTTAATTTTTTAGTCCATCGCTACAGAAGACTAAAAAAGACTCCTCATATGTTTATAATATAAATTATGTTTTTCTGACGATTTTGGTGAGAATACCAGGTCATAGCTAGGTCATAACTTATTGTATTGTCGTCGGTTCTTAATACGTGTGCAAAATTTCAAATAATTCGGACATCTGGCAAATTAACTTCAAGGCTTTCGTTACATGCTAATAAAGCGTCTATAATAATAAAAAGGCCAAGTTCGTATTTAAATGTCAGCTGTGAAAAGATTAAAACGGTCATGTTTTTGTAGAACTTTGCTGGTGAAAAAGGTAAAGTGGAGTCTTTAGAACTGATTGAACTTTAAAAGCAATTATAAAATGTGTCCTCCATTTTCATGTCTAGGAGTCGGATCAATAAAGTTATAGACCAGTTTAATTAATTACCAATATTGATTTTTAGTGTGCAATCTAGAAAACATCAATTTAACTAGCGTTAGCTTCATTACTTAGTAATGAAACACGTTATTTATCATTGGTAAAAACTGATATTGAAATGTAGAAATCTAGGATTGATAAATATTTTGTATTTTCAACTGTCTTTCATGCTGGACCTATGTCATAGCTCACAGAATTTGGCTTTTACATTGAATGTAATGTTATTTTTAGGACGGTAGAAACTCCTTTGAATTTGTAACCTTGAAAATCAGACAATGATTAAAAATAAAATAGACATTATTGCAATTACTAATTCATTTCATTTCGGACAAATTCATCATAGTTTTCTCTAAACGATTTTTTTTCTGTGTAGGAAATTATTTGGTAAACATAATCAGACCTGGAAGGTTACGAACTATGTGAACCTTGACACTTGATTTTCAATACCAATATTATTCCATCTGTTTGAGGAAAATCCTCATTAACAATGCTTTATTCTAACTGCTTCCATGTTTATTCATTCTTTGATGCACATAAAGACGAAAACTTTTTGTAATTTACATGAGCCTCCCCGATCTGTCCATTTTCTTTGTAATACATAGTTCTGGAGAAAGTCATTTATGATTTTATTTTCCAGAAAAATGTGGTGTGAATGATTCTACAATCAATGTATTTTGAATCGAATCATAATCTGATATGTCTCTCTCGATAATTTTACTCATACTATCAAGTAATTTGTGAAATTTCCATCGTATCTCGAAGTGGAGTGGAATGTAATGTTCCAAGAAAACTCTTAGTCATACCCCACGAGAGTTTTCTAAACACTAAGAGTTTTCTTGGAACATATCAAGTAATTGCTGATGTACTTTTGAGGCATAAATTACTATAACTAATATAATTGTTTTTTTTTCAAAACTAGGGTATATTATTCATATTTCTATCACCTCTGAATATGTTCTCTATTACAATAATTTTATGGTCATAAGCAACTTGAATCTAACTCGGAAATATAAGAGATATATGTTAAACTGGAGTTCAAAGGAATTCTTTCTAATTTTTTTTCTTGAGCTGTCAAACAAACGATTTTTTTCTCTTGCCATACTTTGGATGACTCTTTTTTTCATTCCAGCACTATCATCATATTTAATGAAAACATATCACCCGCCAAAAATTTAAACCAATTAATTAATTAACTACTACAACAACAAAAATTACCTTCCCTATTAAAATTACCGTTTTACTTATACTAACAAGTCATTTGTGAAAAAAGTCCATCGTATCTCGAAGTGGAGTGGAATGGAATGTTCCAAGAAAACTCTTAGTCATACCCCACAAGAGTTTTCTAAGACTACTAAGAGTTTTCTTGGCACATATCAAGTAATTGCTGATGTACTTTTGAGGCATAAATTACTATAACTAATGTAATTGTTTTATTTCTTTTTCTTTAAACGAGGGTGTATCATTCATATTTCTATTACCTCTGAATATGTTCTCCATTACAATAATGTTATGGTCATAAGCAACTTGAATCTAACTCGGAAATATAAGAGATATAAGTTAAACTGGAGTTCAAAGAAATTATTTCTTGTTTTTTTTTTCTTGAGCTGTGAAACAAACGATTTTTTTCTCTTGCCTTACTGTGGATGACACTTTTTTTCATTCCAGCACTATCATCATGTTTAATGAAAACATCACCCACCAAAAATTAAAACCAATTGATTAACTACTACAACAACAAAAATTACCTTCCCTATTGAAATTAACGTCTTTGACTCAATATAAATAGTTCAAAGTCAAGAAATTCCAATTGTATGCTATATAAAATGGTTCAGTTGCTTCGAATTGATGATAGGAACATTGGAGTTTTCTAGTGTGCACACAAAAAATCAATCATGGAAAATCCCATATTCTAGTTATGAGGCTTCAACTTAACCATCTATTTGATTTCAATTCATTTATGAGGAGACTTGCTTAGATAAATGCAACAAACTCTAGAAAAATCGGTTCAGTAATAAAAGATCATTAAACTATAATTTTCACTAACCTCAGTAGAAATTGATGCGTACGGTACTTCTGTGGTATTGTATTCCCATCCGTTCTTACAGGAAACAATTTTCCAAGACGGATCTGGTTTTCTGGTACCATTTTGTAAGAGTTCCTCGAAATTAATGTCATACATGCTACATTTCTCCAAACCAGAGCTTCCGGAAGGAATGGCCAAGGCTACCCTGAAATATTATCATAAATCAACATATTGGCAATCGATAAGATATTTCAATTATATAACTGGGGGAAATGTCGGACAATGTATCACTTCATATCTGCATTCGTCCTGCGTGGAACAATATTTATCCACGTATATCATTTACACAATCGAAGTAATATTGTAGATGATTTTTTCATTATTTGCTCATAGTTATAACCCAAAATTACTTTTATAAGAAGAAAATTATAAAAGTATTGTTTCCACCTATCACGTTGTGAGGCGCTAGGTTCAATTAGTAACAGGCAACACAGATCTGCTAGCTCAAAAATTATTTGTTGTTTCACAATATGCTAATGTATTGATTACATTTTATCATTCATTTCTTTGCATGCATGTAAAAAAATGTAACCGAATTTTCACCTATTTTCACATATCCTATCAACATAAATATTAGCATGTGCAGATGGTTTGAGTCACAAACCACTTGAACAATTATCCCACATACATATCCTATCAACATAAATATTAGCATGTGCAGATGGTTTGAGTCACAACACACTTGAACAATTATATAATGGAAATTCAAAAACAAAAAAAGGTGATCAGTTTTTTGTGAATAAAAAAGTCTCAACTCCCGCAACTCTATCTCCATTAAGTATAATTTTAATTGAACGCTGAAAATAGGGCTCCGCGCAACCTCTAAAGAGAATACACCACATATTTTTTTTTATAGTATTAAATATCGTTTTAAAAATTTGAATAAATTATGGTGTGATTTTAACTCTTGAAAGAACAAGATCCTGTTGGAAAAAAAATTGTTTATTCTTCAACAAGTTAGGCATTTGTTAATTAGTCCTTATTTTTCGGAAAAAACCCACCTCAGTTTTCATAATGGTATAAATGTTTAAATAATAACTCTAAAAAAAGTTCCCTCCTTATATATATATATATATATATATATTTGACAAGATCACGCTATGAAAGTTTTTAAAAGTTGTTAATTTTGTTTATTATAATTTTTTAAAGTTATCAATAAATAAAAAATTAGACAAAAATGTTAAAAAATTGTTTTTATCCATATGTGTTGCTAGTGCCGTTTTTGCTTCAAACGAAGACATTCAATAACATTCGAAAAAATGTTTTAGGACATAAGTTTATGAATTGTTCATAAACAAATTGTTTTTAATATTTTCTTGTCATTTTGTTGTCTAGAGAATTAATTATTTTACAAAAAAAAATCTCAACATTTTTTTTTATTATAAGACATTTTTTCTTTAAGAATTATAATTGGCATTTCTTAATAGAATAATAGAAAATAAAAAAAAAGGTTATTGAGTCAAAAAATTATTATAAACAAATTCCAAATTTTTTCTGAAACCACTAAAAATTACAAAAACAACCATATGCAACAAAGTTCGAAAAAATTTATTTAATTTTTTTATAGATTTTTCCAAAATTACGGCATATGATTTTTTATAAAAATAGTTTAAAAAACAGATAATGAATGATTTTACGAAAAAAAACTGTATATCTTGAGTATCTATTAACAAATATGTGATTAAACACCGCTAGAATACAAGATGAAGTTAACATTATTTGAATAAATCCGTGTATTTCATGAGCAATTAATGTAAATGACTGAAACCAACATTTTTTGAATAATTCAAATACTAGCCTTGAAGTACAAGAGGGCTGTCTTTCATAGTTCAAATGATATAAGCATCGTAAGAAGTAGATTTTTTTATAAACAAATGCATATAAACAGGAAACCCTGACAGATACAGACTTGGTGAGAGTTTATTCAAGAGATCAACTAATGCTCTATAAAATCATTCAGAATGTTGATAACTGTATCTTTATTGGTTCAAAAGTTACATCGGTTTCAAAATCAAGTGGCTGCTGCAGCTTTTATGTAAAATTTTAAAAAATCTATAAGGAATATAAAAAAAATCGACACTTTGTTGCATATGGTTGTTTTTGTAACTTTCAGTAGTTTCAGAAAAAAAATACAATGAGATAACTGTATCTTTATTGGTTCAAAAGTTACATCGGTTTCAAAATCAAGTGGCTGCTGCAGCTTTTATGTAAAATTTTAAAAAATCTATAAGGAATATAAAAAAAATCGACACTTTGTTGCATATGGTTGTTTTTGTGACTTTCAGTAGTTTCAGAAAAAAAATACAATGAGATTTGGAATTTGTTTATAACAAATTGTTAACTCAATAAACAATTACATTTTTAATAATTCTCTCAATTATTTGTTATTCTATTAAATGCCGATTATGATTTTTAAAGAAAAAAAATCTTAACTAATTATTCAAATAATGGAAATATAAAAAAAGATTAAAACAATAAGAATTGTTTTCTAAGAATTTTTTTTCTTCAATATAATTTATTCTCTAGACAATAAAATTGCATTTTTTTTAAATTATTAAACTAATAAATTTTTTTATTAACAATTTATAAACAATATCCTGATTTTTTTTTTCGAATTTTATCAAATGCCTTCGTTTGAAGCAAAAACAGCAATAGCAAAATATATGCATAATTTTTTTTAACAATCCTTATTTTTTTTATTTTTTGTTAACTTTAAAAAATTATAATAAACAAAATGAACATCTTTTAGAAACTTGCATAACGTGATCTTGTATATATATATATATATATATATAATATATATATATATTGTTAAATAGTACTTTGGTCAGCCCGCTATGTACACAGGGCGCTGGTCCACCCGACTTTTCCAGTTCATGCAGGTGTGTATACTCTCTTTCACTAATATCTTAAGCATCATATTATGCTAGGCAAATATAAAGGGGTAAGAAAAAACATCATATATCAGTTTTATATGTGGATAATACCTTCGTTAGCCCGATATTCTTTAACACGTTGGTTAGCCCGTGTTTTCGAATAGGTTCATGTAGAACGGCACTTGGTCAGCCCAGCGCGATTGCCGCTTTTTTCCCTTTGTTTCTGTTCCTATTCCTCATTCACGTACAGATCAAGATTGTGCGTATTGAGTTGTAGTTGTGAAACATGTCCAGCAGGAGCAAAAAAAATGTGTTTTTGACGCAACAATATTTCAGAGAAAAAAAAACAAGTGAATATTATGAACTTCAATGATTAACTTAGCCATTTTATGATTTTGATATAATCATACCACCAATGAATGGATGAATGGTTTCGGGAAGGAAACAGTCGTTGTCGTAAATTTGAAAGAATGTTTTCTCTCTCCTAACACCCCAAAATTTTAAGAATTCAAAATGATTTTCCAGTCACTGAATTAAAGAAAAACTCATTTTGGAAATTTACTCGATAATATTCGATTATTTGTATAATGTCTCAAGCAAATGAATGGAATTGGATTAGAGGACACCATATATGCAGTCAGAAATATTCATAATATTTATCCTAAATCGAACCAGCGACATCCATACCAACTCTTGTTGAAAATAGATAATATCATCCATAATGTCCAGAATAAGAGATAATACAAAAAATAATTTATAAAAAGCCTAATAAAACTTTGTTCTGACTAACCAGGCTAATAAAAAAAAGGAAATTTTTGTCAAAAACGTGGCGCTCGTGCTCGTGTAATTTCGGAAATACATGCCCAGTTTGTTCTCAAATTAGATCTTTTCACAGCTCAAATTTCTATTATTAAAAACACAAAATATGTCCTTCTTTTCATCATAACACTACACACACTTTTGTTAATTTGTTTTGAAAAAAAAATTGGCGGAAAAACTGCCTTTTAAAAAAAAAAACTCTTTTTCACAACATCAACAAAACCGATTGCAATCTAGGGCCGACGAAAGCCAAATTATAACGTTGCCAATTTTTTTGAATAAAAATTACAAGGCATTCAGTATGAATATCAGTATTCTACGTTTTGTTTATGTTTTTAAGAAGGGATTTTTTTTTTGAAAAATAGGTTTTTTTCCGCTACACATGCTGAAAACAAATAAATGAAAGTGTGTGTAGTGTTCTGATAAAAAAGATCGAATTTTGTGTTTTTAATAATATAAATTTGAGCTGTAAAACAATGTTTTTCTAGGCCGATATCTCCGAAAGTACTTGAGAGCGCCACGTCTTGACTTCGAATTAGTGTTCGGGAGACCAAAATACGGAAGTTTCACTTATTTTTTTTATAATTAGCCTGGGCAGTCAGAACAAAGTTTCAGCAAAAGCCCTTCCAAAGACAAGTTACCATTACGCCGTCTAAAATGAATAAAATATGTTCAAGTCATTGCTGACAATGATTTAATTATTTTTTTATGAATTATTTGGTTTCAAAAAGATTGTGCGAATGTTCATAACAGTGGATACCAATTAATTTCATTGGACAGTGATTGGTACTTATGTGGGTATTTTTGGGGTCGGAGATTATGACTTTTTTGTTATAACTAATAAAATCAATATGGCGACTCCATGTGAGGCTTAGTCGAGTGAGATCTCTAGATAGAGTCCTAATTGAAGAATTCAACTGTACAAAGTTAACTGATAAGAAGCCATGTAATAGAAAGGCGTCAAACGAATTGAAAAGACTAAGACCTATAGACTAAAAAGCAGAAAATAATACGTTAAAAAAAATATTATTTTGAAAAGCACGTTTTTATTTACACAAGCACAAGAAAGTACAAAAAAAATTTTTCCACCCAATTGTGATCCAAAATTTTTACGACTGAATAAAAGTGTGAGGCTCTAATCACAATCAATTTCTTCACACAATTTACACACACATATCAAGTGTATTTATCCCTTGTACATAAAGTGGGTCTAAATGTTAGAAAGTGAATGTAAAATAATATGAAGGAGAAAGGTTTAAAAAAATTTAAAACGAGAAAAACGAAATTAACATATGTTGTATGGAAATTAATTATGATGAGCGCCCCACCCTTTTATTTTTGATCGTAAAAATTTTTGACCACATTTGGGTGCAAAAAAAACTTTGTACTTTTCAGTGCACGTGCAAATAAAAAAGTGCTTTAAATTATTTAACCGACTTCAAAAAAGGGAGGTTCTGTGTTTCACTAGTTAACCGACTCCATATATATATAATAATAATAATCTTTATTCAATGATAATAAATAAATACAAAGGGGGTATGTTACACAATGAATGAAGTGAATAAAGCTGTTGGGCGATAAGTGCTGTTGCACTTGTTTCCCAAAAAGTTGTAGTTATGCTATATAAAATATGATTGATAATAAGAAATACACATAATAAAGGAATGAAAAAGTTAAATATAGTATATAAAATAAAGTTGAGTTATGCTATATAAAATATTAAATGTGGTTGATAATAACAAATAAGTACACATATTAAACAATTTTAAGTTAGACATATAATAAATAAGGTTTTGCTATCTGCATTACCACCTTGTGGAAATGGATTCTTACAGTCTAATATTATGGTATTCAGGAATAATGTTGTGATTTTAGTTTCTAAGTATCAATCGGTGAGGAAATTGGTAACCCATTCTGTAGGAGTTTTTCCGTGGTTCTTCTGTATTCTTGTTCGTTGCGCCTGTTTTTTATGTTCCTTGGATGTTTGTAGCTTCTTTTAATGTGGTGTCAGCTTCATCGTTCATTTGAGTTGAGGGTAGTTGAGTAGAATTATCGTCTTCTGGTGGCTTTTCTATAGTGTTCTTTTGTTTGGAAATTGGTGTGCCTGGTTCGCTATGTGACTTTGGCTTGGGGTCGAGTTCGCTTATGTCTTTCATGTTCTCAATATCAGAGGTTGTAAATATTTGGTTATTCAGGTGAAGTTTATTGTTTCTAATGTAGCAGCTATTGTTCTTGTCTTGTTTCGCTATGTATAAGTGCCTTCTCAGGATTTTGTTTTCCGCCCTTTGTATCTCAGTAAGATCGTCCGTTATACTAATTGGAGTTCCTTTCAGATTTTTAGTGTTTCTAAAAATTGTATTTTTTTTTAAATAAGGGGTAAACTCAACTTTCACTGGACAATTATATGTTTTACCAAGAGGGTATATGTTGATTTGTTGAAAATATAAACAGGATGTTCATAAAATCAGATGTGGAATCATCTGCGACTGAAAGATAAACTCTAGTCACTATCTTCCATCGTCAAGATAACCTCTTGTGGGGTATTCATGTTGAGAATGTTTCCCTTTTCAACAGGGTATATGTTATTCAGGTCGTTCCCAACCAGTTGAATATTCAAGTAATTTTTCAGTAGTTCAATGATGCTGTCTGGTGTTATGTAACGTTCTTGTCTCTCCAATCCAAACATTATTATACTGTTCTCCTTTTGGTTTCTCTCCAGAAATTCTACTCTTTTCTTCAGTTCTTCGGTCTTTTTTTCTGTTTTAACAAGCCTGTGATTTATTTCTCCAATATTCACAGACACTTTAACTTTCACTGCTTGTATTGCCAATTGTAATTCTATGTTTCCTTTTACGATCTCATTCAGAAGTTGTTTGTTTGAGATCTCTATGCCTGACATTTCTCTCGGTATATGGTCACCTTTATTTATATTCTATCCGTCTCGGTGAAACAGATGTGTTTGGAATGATATGTGTTCAAGTAGGTCCTATTTGACTGTTCTTTCTTGTTTATGTTTTCACAACTGTTTCGTTTCACTTATCACCTATTCACTTATCTATTTGACTGTGTTTTTTTTACTTGTTTATGTTTCCTTATTTATGTTTTCACAACTGTTTCGTTTCACTTATCACCTTTTCACTTATCTGTTGAGTTTTCACAGGTTTTATCAGTTTTTGTGGTCGGAGCACCGATAGACACGGCATCCACTCGTATGAATGGTTTTACTTTGTGTGTATGTAGGTTGAGTACGTTATATTTTTGCGTTCGCGATTTTCTCATAAACTATATGACATATTTTAAATATTTCTTCACTAGGGTAATCCACATAATTATGGGAAGGTTTCAGTACATAAAAAGGTACCATTCTCTTGCAATTATATTGAAAAACAAACGGACGCTAAGAAGTTAAAAAAATAAATAAAAATGAACTGATTTCAAAAAAATAACTGAAAAGGTAAAAATAATTTACAAAAACACACAATATCTACTGGTAAATGGTCGTTTTGTTTGAATTTTTCTTTTTTCGGGTGACCTTTATTGCCAATATATTACAGGGTTTAACGTTCGCTTGGCACCGACTTCCCAAATAAAGTGAATAGTTGTGTTGTGTTTTTGTGTATTATTTTCATCTTTCTAGTTATTGTTTCAAAGTGTTTTTTTTTAAATTTCTTTATCATATTAATATTCTACGATTCAGTCAAAAGAACAGACTTGGAGTTTTCCTAATCATCCCCATATTTTGATTCCACTATACACAGATACTGACATTTACAGACATAAAGTCAGTTTATTTGGCAATAATTTTTTATTTCTAGTTACTACCGTTGACCAATTTGCCGCCAACAGTTGGAGAACTCCCCCAAAAAAAAGACAGTTGTCAAAAATGTAGATAGAGTTCTCAATAATTTTGGAAGGATTGTTGAGGTAATTATGTATATTTTCATTGGATTAGGTACTTAAACATGACATAAGTTTCTAATCACTTTCAGGAAGAATCTCTCAATGTAGACTACATTGAAAATAAGGGACGTTGGACGAAAAAAATTATTGTCCATATGGCTTTGCAGAGGTGACACATTTCCCGAATCTCAGATCGTCATGAAAATTTGTTTCTACACGAATCTCAACGTTCTAAACAAATTTAAAGAAATCCATTTTGTCACCTGAAAGCTCACATTTTTTCGAAGAAAAAGTATTTCTACCTTTGAGAGTCAATTTCCCTGAAAAATAAAAATTTTCAAACTTTTAATTTTCATGGAATTTTTGTATAAATGTATATCTATATAAATATTCTCCCATTCCCCTAGGTGAATGTGGAACAAATCGACAATCTGAGTCCATCAGGAATACACCATGTATGCGATTTCACTTAACAAAGCGAAAATCAAATGATTAATTGCAAACCATTCCACTCGTGAATCTCGTTGAAGTTCATGAATGAGAAAGCAATCAAATATCGAACAAATCCATTCGAATCATTCGAACCAAAAATCCTTTCGACCGAGGATAAAAAAAACATTTCTGAAATGCGAATTATCTAGATTTCATAGGAATAATATTATCTTTTTCATCAATACTTTGTGAGAACGTACGAAAGAAGTAGTAACGGACATTTCCAGAGCAGAATATAAGCCGTAAATATCGTCCCAATTGAGCCGTCTCAAATCCGTCAATTCTCAATAGAATCAACGAATAATAAAAAACTCGCATTTTGATGAGAAAATCACAATCTCTGACACCAAATACAAATTTTGAATAAAATCTGATCATAATCATGAAGCTTGTCCACCATATTGGATCCGCCTTCTTGAATTCATGAATTTTCACAATAAATCAATCTCAGCCCCATAACCCCCTCACACCAATGTTTGATAGAATCGGTCCTTATCCGAAAAGCCCCTCGACAAACGTGAATTCATGAATTTTCATAAGAGAATCATAATATTCGACCCCAAAACCCCAGCATACCAATTTTGAATGAAGTCGGACGAAAATGACAAATATCGTCCGCCACATTGGAGCCACCATCTTGGATTTATGAATTTTGACAAAAAAAACACACATACAAATTTTGAATAGAATTGGACCATAATCACAAAACTCGTCCAACACTTTGAAGCCGCCATTACGATTTTTCTCTAACAAAAATTTCATAATACATTGGCACCGGAATGATGATAACCTGCCAAATATAAAGTTAATCGGACAACCAGAATTCACTTGCGAAAGTTCACATGAAACTACCTATAAAACAAGGCATGATAAATAAAAGATTGCAACATTTTCTGAGTTCTCTACATTAAGTAAGCAAATGACTGCATCTCCCTACAAACAAATTTCCACAGGAAAACTTATAAAATTGGCTTAAATACCATCTTACAAGCATAAGGTATAGTGAAATAAATAACCTCCCTCGATTCGCGCTGTTGCCAATACTTGGGCTGACCAAGTTCACAATAACATGTTGATGACTTCGAGAATATATATCCTGAGCGGTGTATTTAAATAGCGCCCCCTACAGTTAGCTACAGTGAATTAAGTGGTGTATAAGGTGGATTTAAATGGTACTTTTGTTAGCCCAGCCGAAAATTTGGGATAATCCGTGGGGTACCTATATCTATTCAATTTCGATGATATACAGTGAGATACCTTGGTCAGCCCGAAACTGGGACGACGAACGTCGGATCGGGCCGACCTT
Organism: Gonioctena quinquepunctata; assembly: GCA_018342105.1. Taxonomy (NCBI): domain Eukaryota; kingdom Metazoa; phylum Arthropoda; class Insecta; order Coleoptera; family Chrysomelidae; genus Gonioctena; species Gonioctena quinquepunctata. The sequence continues at coordinate 90,334 of JAFIRS010003358.1, read as the reverse complement.
CGAGCTGTTCACATATCCTACGGGCTGCACAATGACCATAAACATATCTATATATATATATATATATATATATATATATATATATATATATACAACAAATGCCTAACTTGTTGAAAAATAAACTTAATTTTTTTTTCCAACGGGATCTTTTTCTTTTAAGTTTTAAAAATACACCATGATTCATGAAAATTTTTAAATTGATATTTAATACTATAAAAAAATATTTTATGTGGCGCATGCCGTAGCGATCGCGTGGAGCCCTATTTTCAGCGGAAAATTAAAATTATAAAAATAATGGAGATAGAGTTGAATCGAAACTTTCTTTCAGTATCTTCTTTTCGATTTTCGGTATCACTTATAGTTTTTGAGTTAATCCCAAAAAACGGAACCAATTTTTTATTTCTGTTTTTTGTTAATAACAATCTAATAGCAATTTTCGCCAGCAAAAAAAAAACAAAAAAATATCTTTCTCAGAATTGTTTTCCGAATCGAATGAGCTATTGCTCAAATTTTTTGGAGACTTGGAACTATATTTCGCAGGAAACTCGACTAGAATATATATATATATATATATATATATATATGTTTAATAAAAATGAATAATATAGTGGAGCAATAGTAGATTTTAGCTTCAGAAAGTTAGGGGACTGGGGTAATTTTTCACTGTACATTAGTGATGATGTTAGGCACAACATATAAAAAGTTGCCAACTGTAAAGTGTGTGCTTAATTTATTATTCAACAAATAAGTTTTTTTTTAACAACAATAAATTTAATAAGGTAAAGATGAATATAAAATAAAATAAATAATTTATATAAGTAAAATGTTCTATTTAAAACTGTGATTTGGTGCCCTCTTGATCATAGAAGAGGACGTATGCTTCTCCACTCACGATAGATTTTGGTAATAGCGGTGATACTCTCGAGTCATTGTACTCGTGCCAAGTGCCTGCATAAGGGTGCCTACAGTAAGCCGTGTAGCGTCCGTTGAAAGTTGTTCCACTATGGTTGGATACAGCATACAAGTTGTAGCGACACGGAGCTGCGTTATCTACTGCATAAATATTCATATCTAATCCATCGAGAGGAAAGTCAATGAAAACATTTAGTTTTTCTCTGAATCTCTCCATCTGCGAAAATCTTTTCAAGTGAATTACTAAAATTTTGGGGAATTTAAGTATAGATAATGACTTCGTGCATTTTCTCCTTTCCTTGCATTTACAACAAGTGGGTTTTTCGTCAATCCAAAATTTCTTCCTTAGTAAACAAGTCTAAACATTGCGACAGTCTGAGTTTGCCAGTACTCTCTGGAATAGGGAGTGGAAGGTCCCAGAATGGGTCAAAAGTGACAGAACAATGGCCACAGAAAGTACATTTCAACGATGATTTCAGTTGACCAACAAAGTTATCGACAATTTTCGAGGTGTCCATTCTAAGATATCTTGACCAAGACTCTTTTGCCTTTTCATTATCGCTCAAATTTCTATCGATTTCTATGAACATAGGTTTAGGCCTTTCTCTTACTCTGTTCACATCTTCATGGAGACCTTCCAATAAATATCTGAAAAATTCCTTGGCATCCTGTTGAGCGTTACCCATAAAACGAGGTGCAAATCTTCGTATCAGGCTTCTCAAAGAAACAGTGTTAACCACCACATCAGACGAATCTTCTGACCAAAGTTCTTTTACCACTTCTTCGAATGCTTTCATCAAAGTACCCTTCATACTTGATATGCTTGTGTTGATATCCTTCAAATGTTTGTCTTTTCTCAGATACTCGAGCAACTATCTGCTATTCGATAAACATTGTATTGCGCTATTCATAAAGCAGGTATTGCCATTGTGTTTCAAACCATTAAGACCAAGAGTTTTGGAGCTTCCAAACACAAGTGGTTTGATGGAATCATAACTGAGGGAGATGCGCTCACCGCTACTGTCATCTTCAAAGAAACAGTCTCTTATGCAATGATTTTCTCGGTCATTGGAGCGCCGCAATAAGGAACTCGATTGGAGGCTGCTTGAAATCGAGTTGGATAAAGATATGGTAGATCGCGTTAATTTTTTGGCAGTGGTTGAATCCAAATTATACTTTTCAGGTATTTGGCTCCGAATAATATACTTATGGATACTACTTGACATATTTATTCTTTGTGGACGAATAAATATATCATCCAAACGTTGAGTAGCAGGAATGGAACCCAGAATTGACGTTGCGTTTCCTCTTTGGATGGCGATACTGATATGTTGTATAAAAAAGTCTTTGCTCTTCGATCATCTGTTTTATTGATCAATTCTTGTCCAATATGATTAATTAATTCGGTGGCATAGCTACCAAATGAACCGAAGGTTCCAATTGCTACCGGATAAAAAATGTATTGATCTTTTAAAGTAGAATATTTTTTCAATTTGGACTTTTCAGCAGAATCTGCAGCCCCACCAGCATTTCTGGATGTTGAATCAATATGTGATGCTGCTGAAGTCCCAGACTAAAGGTTTTCCATGACTCCATGGGAAGAGAGACATCCCATCTGGACGCTTACCATCATCACGAATGATTCCCAAAGGTTCTGAAACAGCAGGAATATCAGCAGTTGATAAAGCTCGCTTGATTAAGTCATTTACTGTTGAATGACGAGACGAACGCCCGGAACTGAATCTACAACTCAATCCATGCGTCCCTTTTTCGTTGACGATGAATCCACATCTGCATTTATGACTCACACAAATAGACCAGCCCAAACATAAACCCACAGAAATCCTGAAAGATTCATCATCTAATAAAGTTCCAAGGAATGCAACTGGAAGTGCGTTGAGCCAAGCTCCAGATTCTTTCGTACTAACTGCCTCCAGTCGAGCCTTTTCAAAAGGAGAATTAACAGCCGAGTCAAGGAGTTGTTTAGATGACAATTCGATGAGAGGAAGATCCCAGGATTTTTGGGAAATTTCATTATCAGGTGCAGAGGTTCCAGTTTTACAACACCATACAGATTCACACTCTATATAGTAAACATCGGACACACTGGAAAAATAATCAGGTAAAATTTGATCAACCAGATGTTGAATGCTGTTCAACGAAGAAAGAAAAGCTGGTAAAGCGAGTGAAGATGCTTGTCGTATACCCAGACCACCCTTATTTACGGGAAGTGTTGCTTGAAGCCACGTGGAAAGGCTGAAATTATTATTGGTAATCTGCTCCAAAATCATACGGAGTGTTGAATCGAAGAGATCAAGTTCATTTTGACAGCGCCAAGTCGGGCAACATCTCAATGTATATATCAATTTGGGTATAGCTAGACAGTTCCTCAGAAAAAATACCCAATATGCTTTGGAATGGAATCCATGCGGGATGCCATCAAATTCAGAGATTTAGTCTTTTGGTTCAGGGATTGTGCCAAAGATTCTTCTGACATGGGTGCACCAAGGAGGGCCTAGTTGGTTTTATTCATAATTTTCATACCAGGAGCAAAACTGTAAAATTTTCCTGGTATGTCATCTTTCAGGTCGTCCAAGAAATATGGTTCGCATTTTTTTAAATTCAATTTAAGACCAATTTTTTCTGATGTTGAAATTATTTTCTTGAACTGTTCTAAAATAACATCAGGTTTACCACCTATGGAGCCCTCATCAAGATACCAACAGTTGAAATCAGCCTTGATTGATTTGGTTAAATTATCAATGCATAAACAGAAGAGTTCTGGGCCCAAAGGGTCTCCTTGCTGGACACCTCTTTCTGACAAAATAGTGTTATTTCCAAAATTTAAAAAGGTTTGTTTCTCATAACATTGGCTTATGAAAGGATATAGATTTGGAATCTTGTCTTCTACTCTTTCTAAAAGGATATTTCTATGAATCATATTGAAAGCATTCTGAAAATCTATTTTCAGGAATACTGTGGAGGCAGGATCTGGATGTTGATTTAAAAATCGACGAGCAGCGTGAGCAACGGCTTCACATCCTCCTGGGGTTCCAAAACCGAATTGAGTAGGGCGAAATAATTCACCTGAAGTTTCTTTTATCTTCGAACAAGCTAGTTTTGCCACAAGCCGTCTAAAAATCAAGCCGACGGCAATAGCTCTAATGCCACCATCTTTTTTTTTAAGAGCAACCAATGAGGCTCCATAAAGTATGGGAATCACATCCTGTATGACTTCTCCAGTGAGTAAGAAGTTGCAGAACGAAGTCAAAGAACTCGAAAGTTTTTCGCCCATGGATCCAGAACTTTTGGAAAGCAAATCTTGAAGGTGCGATGGCCTCAACGAATCAAGTCCACCAGAAGATCCAGTACGGAAAGATTTCACTGCTTTTGAAACTTCAATTTCATTGACTTGTAATGGAATGAAGTTTTCACTCCCTGTATATTCAACTTCTGAATCAGTTGGATGTTTCAAACGTAATTCAGATAGAGTATGACTGTCAAAACTTGCGATAGTGTCAGATGACGACAAGATTCGAACAGCAGATATGAGATCTCCATCAGAGACTTCATTGATTACACCCTTAGCAAGGTTCGTGGTTGGTGGTAATGACTGAATATCTTTAGATATATATTGTGGAATATTATTGTTTCTTATATTACTTTTTATGATCGACGTTAGAGATTCTTTACGATTTTTATTGGATGTTGGAAGATAGAAAGACTTATATGCGAAAAAAAACAGATTTTCCCAGGCTTCTGAGGAGTTATACTCAAGACAGTTGTCATTGCTCTGCACAATGCTTCAGCAGCGCTCACTCTTGCTGATTTTGGAATTCTTCTATAATATGGGAGTTCAACTTTTGGAATGACAAACGGGAATTTAGGCTGTCAGAGAAAGATTCATTTTTAGAAACAGAACCTTCATTCCAAGTCAAAGATCCATCACACATTTGCGAAGCCAAGCCTTTATCATAAGAGCGGTGCATCCTTTTTGTATGAATATTCAAACCTCTTCCATTCTTGAATCTCCTTCCACATATTCCACACTGGAACTCCAGAGCTTCCGAATCAATTGCCGCCCTCACATCCGACATCATTCGTTTTGTGGAAAATATAATTATAAACACCAAAAGAACAGGTTGAGATAAAAACCAAATATAAAAATTAGGTGAATGATAAAATGATCTTGACATTGACATTGACAATAAGTTGCAAAATTACATTGTTTATTAAAAATCTTTAAGAAAATATAATTTTTTTGAAAAACTGATAAAGCCATTCGAAAGAATGGAATATTTTACATAAAAAAGTTTTTTCTTTAAATGATAACTGTAAGCTGCAGATTTTTTTTTTCTTACGTACGTAAATGTGAGGCGGCGACATTGAAGTGCATTTCTCGAGGAGCACGTAGCCACGAGCGCGCTTCACTTAATTTGTTACAACTTTTGATCAAAAAATTCAAATGAAAGAATAGTAATAGTACATATATGAAGTTACGTCAAAGTAGAATTTTCTATAAATCAATATCTGAAATTCCTTTTCCCAAAATGACACTTAAGAAGGTGGTGATTGGAAAAACATCTTAAAATTTTATTTCAAAAAAACAGTGGTCAAAATATTGAATAATTTAAAAAATGTCAAAGAACCCCGCACCAAATACATGAAAAAATGGCTCTCAGCCAATTTTGAAAAATTTTTGGGATATTGTTGTACAAATGACTAACAGTTACACGTATAAGTTTAAATTAGTTTCTATGTCTAGTTTCGGACATATGAATTTTTGAAAATCATAGAAATGGCTGTTTTACTAAAACAAACGATCTCAAACAAGGTATACGTGGCGTGAAATATTTTTTAGTTTTTTGTTAATATAAGTGTAAATTTTATCAAATACAAAAATATTACGTTTTTTAGTAAATTGACGAAATGTCCATTTTTATAAATGAGTTCCTGCTTAACATTCTTGTTTAGAACAGAAATATAAGTTTATCTTTTGATGTACTTTATACTGGATCGAAAATATCATATTTGAATGTAAGAGAGAGATAGAACATGAGAAAACAGTTGCTCGGTAAGTTTAGTGCTCACCTGACGTTCTACGTATATACTAGTGGAGTAATATTAGATTTTAGCTGGGGACGATGGTAACTTTTTACTGTATATCAGTTATGATGTTGTGAACAACATATAAAAAGTTACCAACCGTGAAGTGTGTGCTTAATTAATTTATTAACAGTTGCCAAATTACATTGTATATTGAATATATAAAAAAAATTAATAACGAATGGTGCCACTTGCAAAAATGGAAAATTTTACATCAAAGAGGTATATAAAATTTTTCTTTAAAATAAAAATTGTAAGCTGCAGAATTTTTTTGCTAACGTGCGAAAATGTGAGGCGGCAACTTTGAAGTGCAGCGCTGGAGGAGCATGCAGCCACAAGCGCTTTACATTAAATTTGTTATAACTTTTGTTCTAATTGAGCTTACAAAAATTCAACAAAAAGAAGAAAAATGCAGCTAACGAGAAGTAATGTTTTTAAACGTGAAAAAAATATGTATAGGAATAGTATGTATAAGAAATTACGTCAAAGCAGAATTCTGTCTAAAATCAATTTAAGATCTTAATATTTTTTATTTTCAAGAAAATCTGAAATTTTCACAGTTAACTTCCAAGTGATAAATAAAAAAGGTCAATTTAAAAAAAATTGAAATTTTATTTCGAAAAATATAGAGGTTAAAATATTGAATAATTTAAAAAAATGACAAATTTTAATATTTAGGCCATGCTTCAAAGACCAAAAACTCTGGTTCAAAATGTGGTATTAAAACTTATATATGGGATATAACGAAACTTGTTGAGTGGATGCTACATTTTTCAACCGAATGAAACAAAAATACTTCTCATCAATACCTCGGCTAATTTCGAAAATGGTCCAGTAATTTCAAAATGGCAGCTGTTGAAAGATTCAAAATAATCGCAATATTTCATTTCCATACCCAATATTGGCAAACTATAAGTCGTTTGATAGAGCTTCATTAGCTCCACCACTTTTATCCGAAAAGTTTTTCTCCGAGATGTACACATAATGTAAAAAATCACTATAAATTATCATTCATGAAATTTACCTCCACGTCTGGCCACGTCATCGTTTTTTCAATAACATATTATTGTTCAGCGACCTCAAAAACCCCCAAAGCATAAATTTGGGTCAAATTACTTTGAAATTCATCGAGTTATTTCAAATTTGCCTAACAAAATTGTTTTTCATTGTTTGAACAATTAATAAACAATCGGCGCACAAATATAAGTTTATAACTTTTTTCTGCAAGTCATTTCTAAGTTATACCAGAAGGTTTTAGGAAAATCCATGGAGTCCTCCAGGATTCCCAAATAATGCATAATTTTAAGCTATTTTTACTCCACTAATAGTAGTAGTAGTGGTAATCCTTAAGTTTTTAATGTATCAGATACTGTGATAGTAATATATATTTCTGGATTTTGGATTTGGTAATCCTTAACAAAAGGAGAGCATTTTCAAATATATACAGCTACTTATATACAAGACAAAAATGAAGACAAGAGAGTGGGAATGTGTGTATGAGCCTGTATACCATTCAGTTAATTCTCAGATACATATGGAATGTATCTATTGGGTAGATTTCATAGAGGAAAACATAACTTCACCATTTACAGAAAAAAAAAGATATATCTTCGCCGATCATGGTTCCCAGAAACCAAATATTCCATCAGTTCGGAAGTTTATATAGATGGTAATGGAGCCTATTTTTAACAGACTGGAACAAAATAAGCCAGCTTTTGTTGAAAATCGTTTAGTTGTTTCAAAATGGCGGCTGTTGAAACATTCTCAATCTTTCATTTCCATACCAAAATTGTAAAATTATATGTCGTTTGAAAGAGCTTCATGAGCTGCACAACTTTTATCCGAAGTTTTCTCTAAGATGTACACAGACTAATTTTCATTTAATTGCCCTGTAGGTCCTTTTATTCGAGGTTATTTCGTTCGTCAACCAGCTTTATATGTCAGGTCATAATTTTTGGATTTCCTTAGAATTCAAACCGAATATATAATTATTAGTTATCATTTTTTGGAGTGATATTGAGATTGAAACTCCAGTAAGTGCTGTCTATATCCTTGTATGCTTTTGTTCAGTAGCTGGGTGAATTTTGTATTTTCAGAAGTGTGCTTATGATCAATTACTGAATAAACTTTTGTATTTTCAGGAGTATTTTGCACCTAAATTTTCAACTTCTTGATATTTTTATGAAATTCTGTAGTTGAATCGATCCGAAAGGAAATCCGTTTTGTTATTCTTCTTTCTTTGGATTTGAATCATAGAGATTACATGGAAATATCAGGAAGAGTTTGAGTTTTATACAAAACTAGAAATGGTGTTTGTGTTTTCCAAAGAAAATATGTCTCACATGATTCGTCAGCTTGATCAATAGTTGATTTGTTTGAAAATATGAACAGGGTGTTCATAAAATCAGATGAGGAATCATCTGAGATATCTTCCATCGTTCAAGATAACCTCTAGTTGGGTATTCGCAAGAGGCAGTTGCGTGTGGTATTTATAACAATAATTTTGATTATTATTTCTATTCTGAAATATTTTGAGAAAATCATTTATTGGACGGTACATTACTGTCAAAATGAAATTTTGCTCATTATAATTTCTATAAAAGTCCCATGACTTGCTCTCTTCCTCTAGGGAATGTATAGATAAGGTCAAAATATCACCAGTACTTTCCCCAAAATCCTTCGTTATGAAGTTTTGGGCCCTCGAAGTTAAAAAATGAAAGATGTTTCTCTTTGATAACTTTTCAAGTGAATATTAAAAATCCATCAAATTTTGGTGATTGGGTCATTGTCATATGATTGTCACCGAATTGTCAATATTGTAAAGGATATTTTTAAGTTTTTTTTTTAATGGCCGAACATATTACTTTAACAAATATGCAGTTATGCACGTATTTTATGGACGAGCATTCTGTAATGCTACAGAGGCCCGCCATCTTTATTCCGAAAATTTTTCCAATCGGTTGCTACCGGCCAGAAAAACTTTCAAACGTGTCGATCACAGCTTGAGGAAGACAGGATGGATAATTCATTTGAGCATATTCAGTCGATTTTTTTCGATATTATAGTTACATTTTTGCTAAAGCGAGGTGGTGAGGGCCCTCCTAGGACCGTTCATACCGTTGTATTGGAATAAAATATTTTGCAAGCTGTCGCTGATGATCCTAGTATTTACGCTACGAGTTGTGTGGTAAAAGTGTTTGCATTATTGAAATATTTAATGAAGATTTTATCCATTATTTCTATAGTCACCAAAAATAAATCTTTTTAAATAATGGTGGACATCTCAGGTTGGATGTCGTCGAATGAAAGTGCATTTTCATCAAACATCGTTGCCCCGATCGACTTTATACCCGAGTACTTTCATTCAGGAAATTGTCCAGGAAACCTTGATTTTTTTAAATACTGGAAAGTTCTAGTCATTTCAAAGTTTTGGGGTATGAATCATCGGGGGCAGTCCGTTCCTGACTTTGTAGTGAACCAAGGCATGCATGAAACCTCATCGAAGGAATTCATTTGTTTCCTCATTCACCAAAATTGAGAGTTCGAAATACAAAGGAACCTAAGATCAACATACTCCAAAAAATGCAGATAAACTCCAGTTCGTTCCTTGGAAGTGGGAGCGGCTTTCAACACCTCAAAGCCGAAAGTAAGAACCACTCCAAGAAGGGGAACAAAGCAAGAGCGAAGAACAGTTGCTCAGCAGAATACTGAATGAACTGAAACCAAAGAATAACAGCGTGATCAATAAAGGGGAAACTGTTTCAAATGTGATAGGATTGGACGTATCCAGAGAGATTGTAGGGTGAGCTTACCACCACTTCGTCATCACCTAGGAGAACATCCCAAATTCCTACTCACGAGAACATGATCGTCTAGCGAATCAGGAGGAAATTGCTTCATACGTGGTGGGGCATTTCCAGAAAGATTGCAGCGTGAGGTTACCACCACGTTCGTCATCACCTTGGAGGACAGGATCGCCTGAAGAGTCACGAAACTGTCTGAGATGTGGTAGGAGCGTACATTTCCAGAGAGAATGCAGAGTGAGGTTGCCAGCACGAACGTCATCACCTTGAAGAACACCCTCACGTTCATACTCACCGACAAGGATCGGATAATCGAGTGAGTTCTTGGACAGAAACTAGATTGGCCAATATATCGGGATAATGAATGCGAAGACCCCAGGGTCATCCAAGCCAACAGGGTTAGAAGTACTACTGGTAATCTATCCATCAAAGAAAAGATGGACCAGTGGTATTCCAATACAGACGTTTCATCTAGAAAGCCGTATCCTAGAGCGTCCAAGCGAAGTCAGAGAACTAGATGCCATGGAGGAGTCGCCAATACTAGACGAACGACTCTATCCAATGAAGACGAATGATGATCGCAAACAAGAGGCAGGATCAAGAAACCGTTTCAAATATTGCAGACTTTAACATTGGAAAGAAGACTGGACTGGAATTTTGGACAGAGATCCCATCTTAAGGCAACGTAGGTACAATGGGATTCTCTGATTGTAGAAAATGGACTACCTAAACGAGTATCGGAGTCAGCTGATGAAAGGTCGTTAATTTCTCAATTGGAAAAAATACAACGTAGGTGCTCCTTTCGAATGGATTCCTAAGTCCGCTGATGGCAAGAAAATGAATACTTGTTGCCATGGACTATTTCAGCAAATAGCTTTTTCGGACCAGATCAGGAAGCAAGGTTATTGGTGGCCATCATGATCTCAAGATTCGGGGTACCGATGAAGTTACATTGCGACTAATGGAGGAATTTCGAGTCAAAGTTATTCAAAAAAGTTTGTGAAGTGATGGGTATCAGCAAGACCAGAACTACTGCGCTCCACCCCCAGTCGTATAGCATGATTGGAAGATCCAATCGAACTGTGGAAAAAACACATTTCGAAGGTAGTGGAAAAACATCAAGAGGGTTAGAACAGACATCTTCCACTATTTCTGATGGCATCTAGAGCAGGTTTCCTCGATTCAATCAAAATTACCCCGGCTAGCATTATTTTTGGAAGGGAACTTCGATTGCTCTGTGACTTGGTGTTCGGATCACCAAGAAACCAATATGATCAGGTGCGGAACAACGTAGATAAACTGAGGGACAGCATGTTGAAAATTCCCGTAACAGCTTGAAAAAGATTAATATTGGCTAGCGACAGGATGAAAGTTCGTTAAGATTTAAAAGCTAATTCGAGAAGATTGCCTAGGTTTGGCAATACAACCCACGTAGCAGAAAAGCGTATATCTTCAACTAATAACGTTTTGATGGGGACCGTACGAGGTGAAGCAAAGGATCAGCGACGTGATTTACAGAATCCAACGCAACCCTAGGACAAACATGAAGGTTGTTCATCTGGAAAGACTAAAGCCCTATCATGGTGAACTGATGGCTTCTGATCGGGACGTTAAAAATCAAAGGGGCAGTGTTATGAAATCAAATACCGTGTGCTACTGCCGAGTACAATTCGCCAGCGCATGTTTACCTAGCATGACGTCAAAATTCCAAAAAACTCTGGTATAATCAGGATACCTTTAGCGATCTCGAAAAAGGTCGGAGGACAACTGTTCCCGTCTTTACTGACCTATATAAGAGCCAATCTAACCGGCGAAGTCAAGATGGTATGTGGTTCAGATACAGTGTCGTGCGCAATATTTCAGTTGAAAACTGTCATTGATTTATTTAGTTATCAGAGTACATTATTTTGTTGTCTTAAATGAAGTGTAATAAAGGAATAATAATTACTTCTGTATTTCAATAGGCATGGAGCCCAGTTCCTTAACAGAATGCTCAATAAAAAGTAGGCCATACATTATGTACAAAATTCAGTGTTTAAACAATATGGCAACACGTAGTTTTTTCACCTATGTTTCAGTCATACGTATTGTGTACAAAAGGAGACTAAATGACTTTTCTAACTCCGTAGAAGTCGTATTCAAATGGGTTTAACAGTTAAGGTAGACGGTGTTTTTCTGACTCACGCTGAATTTATAATGATACAAAAGTGAGCCAAGAACTCTGTCCGAGTATGTGTATGACTTTATTTAATTTAAAAAAAAACATCCAAATCGGTTTTTGAGTGTAAACACACGGAATTTGTTGGTCGCATTCCGTCTCAGTATACAAAAACACAGAAAATTATGCTGGCCATAAAGTTTAAAAAAAATCGATGCATCTACGCCGAAATTATGCTAGAATCAAGAATGTAAAATATACAGACTTAATTGATAATCTCCTTCTCTTAAGTCAGTTAAAAAAATATTTGTAGTAGTTTTTCAAGTTCATGATATAAACATTTTATAATGTTTCCCAGATGTTCATGACTTGATTATTCTTTTTTAGTATTGTTTTCGAGACAGGATGTGCTAATGTTCATACTGATTTATTTGAAAATATGAACAGGAGATTCATAAAATCAGATATTGCATCTGACATCTGGCAGATGACAAACTCGAGTCTTTCATCGTTCAATATAACCTCTTAGGGGGTATTTATGTTGAAAAAAGAAACCTTCCTGGTTGAATTTTGGTAAGAAAGATTTTTCTCAAAATTGAAAAATATTTGATAAAAATCAAGTTATTTCTTGAAATATCTAACAGAAAACAACTACTTTCCCGTCCAAAGCAACGCTGTACATTGAACTACATCTGATAGATACCGTGAAAGGACTAACTCAAAATAAAAAAAAAACTTGGAGGTGTCAAGGGACACCCGGATGGAACGGAGTTCTTTTCGATTAATTAGTGAAGGAATTGTAATAATTTTTTTTTTAAGTTATAATAATATTTTATATATATATATATATATATATATATATATATAAAATACACGGCTTGCTAAATACATACGCATTGATATTGTTATATTAAAATATAATTTGCTTTTAAATTTATTAAAGTTATGACGCGTACACTTGCTGAACACACAATAATGGAGAGATTATAACGCGTATGACTTGGTTAGCACAATAGTAAAGAGAGGTTATAATGCGTACTTGCTAAGAATTCATAAGCATTTATTATGGTCTGTATAAAATCTCTACTTACCTAACTCCATCAGCAATATCCGGAACTTGTGCAGAAACACTGTCAGGATTCATTATTGTTATTATTTTTTATTATTTATTATGTACAAAAAACCTGTATACACTCAACAAAAATAATCATCGCGACACCACACTGTTCAATGTGAAATAGAAAGACGAAACGAAAATAACTGGCTTGCTTTCTTATGAGAGAGAGAGAGACAGACAGAGAAACACGCGCACGCCGCACGGCTCATAACCATAGCGAAAGTCTCGTTACAACTTTTGGTCTTAATTTATTCCGTCTAGCCCTCTTTCGCAACGCGCGATAAGGAACTACGTTCCAAAAACTGATAATGAAAATTTGCACTTCAATTCAGATAGTTGATTGAGACTCATAGACGAATGAGGTAAACCACCAAACAGACTTTCTCAAAAGTGAACACAATTTCCATTCAGATCTGAATATTTTTGGGTTTGGAGAAAAAATGATATTTGCTATTTGGCGTAAAACTACTTCTAGGTGGCTCGCATGCTTGGCGGTCTCTTCCTCCACACCCAAAAGTTCACTAATACTAACACATTTATTCACACTATTTTCGATGTATCGCTCAGATTTTACCTCTTGACCATCTATTTATTAAAATTTGTTTGCCATCTATTTACTCCTATCAGTGAGTCATTTAGTCATTCAATTAAAGTACCTATAATTGAACTAATATTTTCTCTTTGTTTTTGACCAAACTCCAGTAAAATGTAGTTAGGCAACTAATTTCCTAGTGTTTTTTGTTCATAACACCCTTCCAGAATTCATCCTTATTTCGGGTGAATTGAGGATACATTTCAGCTTTTGATCTTATGTTTATGGCATAAATTTACGCTCTCCAAACAATTCGATAGAATTCGCAACTTTCTGGCATGACAAAATAAAAGCTACAATTAAAAAACACAACTTGCAGTCTTGGCACTTAATAAAAATCAAACAAGAGCCGAACAAAGTAAAAAAACGCTCGCTCCTCGGAAAAGTGCCACTTTCTTTTTGAAGCGCAAACATGGTCCTTTTCGCTCGGTTGTAGAAGAATGCATTTACAATTTTTGGATGTCATAACGTATAGTTTTTTGGTGCCTTATTTTACACAGGGCCCTCATTGTAACCAGGAACGATTATAATACTTTGCGTGTGTGTATGGAATGCTTTAAGCCACAGTACATATTTCATCTTGGGTGCCTGTTTTGAAGGTGTAATCAGTTCAGTTACAGTTGTCACATTAAGAAGCCTTTTATCTTAAGATTGCGTTAATTGGCATATTCACATTGAGAAAAAATTATTACTATTATTTTTATTAACGCTAACGTTGGGTAATATGATAATGGTGAAGTTTTCCTTGAGAATGAATAAACGTTCCGCAATAAAAGGATCGGAATGTTTGAGATACATTCCAATCTATGAATCAAAGGTAAATACTTGTCAAAATAAAATTTGAGGTTTTTATTTTTATTTTTTAGATATGAATTTGGTCCATTTAGTATTTATAATATAAAATTTTATAAATATTATTTAGGGTGTGTTACCTATATATAGTTCATTTCATACAACTTTTCAGATTGTTTCACTTCCAGTCAATATCCAATGCACAATTTTGCGATAGTGGGGATTTGCAACAAATGGAATAAACTTGTCATACTCCCATAATTTGGCATGTGAAACCATGACTATTAGAACGAAATAAACGAACAAAATCCCATTTTTTCATAAAAAATATGGTTATCTCGAGGCGGATGCGCATTTATTTATGAGCTACTGTTTTGGAAAAACTATAACCCGACTACAGAAAAAATAAAATAAGCTAGAAAGTAAGAAACAAGTTAGGTGTTGATAGCTATCATCGTCTTATTGAGTAGACAAGTCTTTTGATTTGATATGTTACACATTCCTGTTCATTAGGTTCTATTGGTTCACATTAATCTAATATATAAAATTCTCGTGAAACGGTGTTTGTGATTAAACTCCTCCGAAATGGCTCGACCGATTCTCATGAAATTTTGTGTGCATATCGGTTAGGTCTGCGAATCGGACAACACCTATTTTTCATCCCCCTAAATGTTAAGGGTGGTCCACCCCTTAGTTTTTATTTTTATTTTTCAGATAAAAATCTCTTTATTTATTCTTTTATGATACAGCATTCGAAAATACATACAACCCTGAATTTTCACCCTTCTACGATCAACCCCTATTTTTCCATCGCGATTTTTTATTTTTTATTTTATCCACAGTTTCGCAATAGGGTTGCAAGATGGCAATCGAATATAATTATTGTAGTACGATATTGAGAACGGGATAACGGGATAAAGAGGGAAAACGGATAACGGATAAAAGGATAAGGGGATAACGGGAAAACGGGATAACGGGATAAAGAAAAAACGGGATAACAGGAAAACGGGATAACGGGAATAACGGGATAACGAAAAACGGGAAAACGGGATGAAAGGATAAGGGGATAAGGGAAAAACGGGATAACGGGATAATGAAAAAATGGGATAACAGGAAAACGGGATAACGGGAATAACGGGATAACGAAAAAACGGGAAAACGGGATAACGGGATGAGAGAATGAGGAGATAAGGGGAAACGGGATAACGGGATAAAGAAAAAACGGGATAACAGAAAAACGGGATAACGGGAATAACGGGATAACGAAAAAAACGGGATAACGGGATGACAGGATAAGGGGATAACGGGAAAAGGGATAACGGGATAAAGAAAAAATGGGATAACAGGAAAACGGGATAACGGGACGACAGGAAGCGGAAGGAGTCAAAAGCATAGTTTAGATGGAACAACATAAAGGAAAACATAGAAAAAAAGAAATTCTACGCGGACGAGAGTTTTCGGGAAAAACATTTTAGGGAACATAGAAATGTGGACAGGACAACGTCTGTCGGGTCAGCTAGTATCTTTAAAATTCAATTCAGATGCCGCAAAGATTATAATTTGATAGACAAATAAAAACAATGGAGATGCCGTCAATCAAGAATAAAAAATACGCACGACCACGGCATTTAAATTGAATTATAACGTTATCAATGGGAAACTGCCAGAAGACATCAATAGAACTAAATAAACATGTAACATATCCAATCAAAAGACTTGTCTCATCAACAAGACAATAACAGCAATCAACACCTAACTTGTTTCTTACTTTTTAGTTTATTGATTTTTTCCCTAGTCGGACTTTTTATTTTATGATGTAGAGTTTTCATTTGGATTTTAGTCAACTATTAGTTTATTAACCACCCTCTTCAACAAGATTTGAATGCCATGACTGAATAGGGCTATTTATCAGTATTATCAAAGATCCATACGCTACGACTGATATGAAAAAAAAATTGCCTAGAATATTATAGTTTACAAGTTCGCAACCTAAGAGAATGAAAAATATTAATAGACTTTGACGAAAGATGCCACCCGCTACCAGAACCATATTTTCCATGTTGATGAAACACTTTATTGGAACACTAGGACTGTAGAAATGATATGAAATTGAAGTGAAGGCATTGAAAAGTTCGGAACAAGCAATGGTATCAAAATACCGAAGCTGTTGAAATAGTTGTGATTGTGGTTTAGTAAGTCTATCAACCAGCTGTTCCTTCGTGTTTACATACATCAAATCGGACTCTCCTCGAAAAACTTTCTCGTACGTAGTTAAATTAAATTTCAAGAAGATTGGTTCTTTTATGAAATAATTGATTTTTCATTAGTGCCACGGTCTTATGAGTGCCACTACTAATTGAAGTTGAGGCAATTGAAAACCCACTATATTATATGGATACACAGAAGTGACTATTACCTCCCTGTATGAAGCCTTGTATATCTTGATCGTCCACATAGTATATGATGAAGTTTGATGTATACTAAACACATCCCAGCTTCGGTCTTTGTGATTTGAAATATTTCTTCAATTAATAATAAATAATAAGTTTTTTGCACAAAAAGATAAAACCATTATAACATAGAAATATCATAAGCTAGCTTAAATAATGTACAATAGAGTGGGAAAACCTGTGAGAAATCAAATTCTTGTATAGGTTGAAAAGATGCAGGGTGATAAGTATAAATAGTAGATATGATACGGGAGTATTATTCCAAAACTCTAGTAATCATATATAGAAACATTTTTAAAAATACAAGAGAATATCGCATGTGTATATTTTTTCAGACAAATCAAGTATTTGAAAAAAAAAGAAAAATATAACTAGTGTTTGAGAGAGTAATTTTCACATGCATGGACAATGCAAAATATCTCAGAAAAGTATATCTCATGGTATGGGTTTATAATCAGAAGGGACTTTACTGTTGCCGAAGTACTATATCATGAAGGGGTTTTCGACTTGTAGATGAATATCAACCCTCGAGGTCGACTTGATATAGCCTTCCAACTTATTTTTGAATTGTTTGATATTATTCATTTCTAAGATATATTGCGGAATGCGGCCGTAGCGTTTCGGGCCCAAAAATTTAAAACTATTCTGCCCAATAGACTTCAAAGCTGGAGGAGGCAAGTAAGTATTGTGTGTTATAGTGGTGTTCATCAGTTATCAGAGTGGATTTAGTTTTATGCTGTTCAATATTCAAGTTCAAAAAAAATAGCTGTCTCGGTCTAAGATTTCAGAGTATAGAAGGTCTGAAGAGTATTGGATTGTTTTACAGAATACAATTTTGATAATTTTCTTCTGAACTATCACTAGATCATTAATAATAGTTTTTCCGACTGCCCCCCAAGCTACTATTCCTTAAGCTTTGTGCGATTCCACTAGTGCGTGATATACTGTTTTCAGTTGGATTTTGCTTAAAATATATCTGAGGTTTTTCAGTTTGTAAATAAAAAAATGCAGTTTTTGATCACATACGCGACATGCTTATTCCACTTGAGGTGACTGTCAATAATCACACCTAGGTACTTAAATTCAAAAGTAGACTCTATTGAAAAATCATCAGACATTTTTAGAGTAGTGAAGGACGGCAAGGTGGATTTATTATTTGATAGTGGAAGAAACAATGATTTGCTCGGGTTTATGGCCAGCAATCGACTCTGAAACCATGATTTGATTTTATACAGATCTACTAGTTCTTTCAAAGTTTTCCATGCTTGAGCTGAGTAAAAAAATTGCTGTATCATCTGCATACGTGATTATTTCTCCTTTGGTATTGACCTCAAATAAATCATTTAGATAAATGTTAAACAGGATTGGTCCTAGTACGGTTCCTTGAGGTACTCCATACGCTACTGTTTCGGATTTGTTATAGATATTCTTTGACTTTTTGGCGTCTATTTGAGAGATAGCTTCTGAACAAGTCTAGAGCTTTACCTCTGATACCTAAATTCTCGAGCGATTCGATGAGTAAGTAATGGCTTACCATATCGAATGCCTTCGACAAGTCAAGAAAGACGCAGAGAGCAGGCTGACTTTTGTCCAGAGGTAAATACATTTTGGAGGTTAATTTTAGTATCGCGTCTTAGGTGGGAACACCTTCTCTGAAACCATGTTGTTTTTCTGAAATTATTACAAATTTATCAAGAAATGAAGTCAATTGCTTTTTTAGAATTTTTTCGAATATCTTTGAAAAGTTTGTTATTACTGGAATTGGCCTGTAGTTGATAAATTCTTATCTGTCGCCATTTTTATATATGGGGAATACTATTGTTTCTTTAAATGCTGCGGGAACAATTCCTTGTTGAACACATTTATTGATTACAGCAGCTAGTGGTGCTGCAATTATGTCAGAAATTTGTTTAACAGTTTCAGACGTTATGAGATCAATTCCTGGTGCCTTCATAGGTTTTATTTGAGTAATTATTGTTTTTATTTCATTTTGGGTAACTGCTCGTAAAAAAAGAGAATTCAATAGCGGGTTGCGTTGCGGGGCAATTTATTCAGGATCGGTATTAATTTCTTCTGCAAGCTTTTTTCCCACTGTGACATAATGTTCATTCATGAGGTTTGCAATTTCTTTTACATTGTCGATATATCTTCCCTCCACTTTTATTCTATTTAGATCATTTCTAGGTCTCATTGATTTCGAACATATTTTGTTTATAGAGTTCCACAACTTTTTTGAATCCCTACCTGCCTGAGTTACTTTATCTTTGTAGTAATTAATCTTTGTCTTTTGTATCATGGAAGATACTCTATTTCTGGTGGATTTATATAGCGATTTATTTCTTGATTGGTAGGATATTTCAGTAGTTGCTGATGTAGTTTGTCGCGATCTTCAATGATGAGACTGAGCTCTGCAGTCATCCATTCTTTCCTTTTTTTAAATTTATTTCTAATAGTGTAAGAGCAGTTCCCTATTTGTTGGTCGATGATATCAATAAATTTATTAGTTGCAAATTCAGCATCTTCTATATTATAAACAGTCTCCCACGGGATATTTCTCAAATTTTTTAATAGTTTGTTATAATTTAATTTTTTTTTATCTTATCAGAGTTTTCTCATCGAATACGATTTGAAGAAATGTTAAATAGTGGTCCATCAGATTTGTTTTTACTGTTATGAGAAGCATCAAATCCACATCATTATCTGTTTATATGAAGGTGTGATCAACCCAAGATTTGCTTTCGTTGAGACACCTCGTATAATCATTCATAGCTGATAAAAAACCATATCCATGCATAATAGTTAGGTATTCAGTAGATTCCGCGTTAACTTTCAATATGTCAATATTGATGTCTCCCACAAGTATTACGTGTGATTTATTTTAAACTTTTTTATTTTGGAAGTATAATCGAATATTGTTGAGGAATTCCAATGTATTGGAATTTGGGGATCTATATAATGCTATAATAGTGATTTTTTGTTACAGAAAATGAGGTTTGACACTAATATTTTATTTTATTGGAGTCAACGACTTTAAATATAACAATATAACAAACCACTCCATCATTCTGGTTATAGGTTCCTTTGTTATATATCATTTCATAATCAGGAATATGGAATGGGTCCACATTAGAAATCACCCATGTTTCCGATAGCACAATACAATCAGGTTTAAACTTGAATTGGTTCAAATAACATTTGAATTCATCAAAATTTCTGTTTATACTGCGGATATTATTATGAAGGAGTTAGAAATTGGTGATTTTTTATTTATTCCAATGATTTCATTATATTCTGAGAAGGATGAAAGACTATCTGTTTTTATTTCATGGTTTTGAAAATTTCTTAGATAATTGTTCATGTTTGAGTGGGATATGCTTGCAACTGAGAATTAATTCAGATTATGACTTTTTGGTTCTTGGGCAGAAGGGTGGATCAAGTTACTAACTTATGACTAAAAAATTGTGTTGAAAGGATAAAATCGTCCTAAAATACTAAAATGACACTAATAAGATTAACAGTGTGTATACATAAATTATTAGAAGGTGCTATGATTAGATAATAAGTGGTGTATATATAAAAATTCTGTCGACTGACTAAAATGGGGATGAATATGTAAATTTATGTTGAAATGCTAATTGTGTTAAAATATTAAGATTAAAGTGTTGTTATATATGAAGCCGTTTTGAAATCCTATAATGAAAATTATTATTTAAAGTATTAGGTCTGATTGGGTCTATAAGTACATAAAATTTACTAAATTGAAAATTGAAGGAAAATATATATTAAACGTACATGCACCGGAAACCTCCCAATTGTTTCTTGATGCAGAACGGGATTTTATGTATTTTTTCGCATTTCCTTCTTGATTTTCCATTTCTATTCCATTAGTTCTTTTTCTTGATGAGTTCTCCTTTTCTGTTCCATTCCTCACGGTCCAATTCTCTACTGGATTTTGTTTCAGGTTTTCGTAGGTATACTCAGTGTCGTTTATCAGTAGATTATTTCCTTCGTATTTTGCGTTGAATTGATTTTGTCGAGCAGTTTTTAATTGTTTCACCATAAACTGCTTCTTCTCGTAGTCCTCGGCAATAAGATTTTGTATTTTTTCTGCGAGTTAATGAACTCCACCAATACTGGTCGAATTTTATTGGGTCCTTCTTTGCCTATTCTGTGAACATCCCGTAAATCGATTGTATTTATATTGATATTTAGTTTATTTTGAATAACTGTTACTAGATCTTTGTAAGTTTTGCCCTGTTCCTTCAAACCGTAGAAAACCAGGTTATATTTTTTTGTTCTACGTTCTATTGTTTGCAATCTGTTTTTTTAATTTTTCATTTTCGTTCTTTAGTCCCTCGTTTTCAGTATGCAATTCTGTCACTCTTTCATCGAAATCGCTTTTCATATTTTTTACCTCATCTTGTAAGGCTTTTATTTGGTTGATTATTTGATTATTTTGTTGTTTTATGTCTCCTATGTCTACAGTAATTCGATTAAGAAGTGTGAGTACTTCATTACTCATTTCCATGCTACACTTCCTGGACTATAGGCGAATTTCTTCTATTTAGAATATATTTCTTTTATCTGTGGCACTTCTATTTTTTGCAGTCTGAGATGATAAGCGATATAATGTTTATCGACAAAAAACTGAGTAGACGATCACAAGATTCAATTAAATTGACGCGATCAATTGCAACTATATTTCAGGTATAGGTGATTACGTCTTGATATCGTATCACCTGGATGTAGCTGAGTTTCATCTGTAATTTGATACAACTTTCACCTCAGGACACTAACATTTATCCCACTTTTTTGGCAATTTCGAGAGAGCACTTTAACCCACGTGTTATTTCGTTGATGTTGATGTTAATGTATTAGTGGATCACCTGTTGTTTCTTGTTTGTCTTGTCTGATAAAATTAATCAGGTCATCATCAAGATACATTGCTATGATTAACCTTGGAAAGATCCCGTTGGTAGTCCCCCTCCCCGGAACTCATTTACTCTTATCTATTCTAAAATATGTTCGACATGTCCACCCTGCGTTTTTAGATGAATAAACATTATACAAGGTTTAAGGTGTTACTTCTGAAACACTTCAATAATTTGACAACGCAGATCATCTTAAAAACTACGGATTTCACATAGCCCCAAATGAAGTAATCAAGAAGTGTGAGGTCCGGTGAGCGATCTGGCCAGCTTGATCAAAGTTCCACAGAACCATCGATTGCCATCAATTTTATGTTCATTGGGCAATCCTATTAATGTCCTGTTCACTTAGGACATTCCGAAATCTTTGTCGGCGGCGTTTGATTACGGCAGTGGTGTAGTTTAATCGTTACAATATTCAATTTTGTTCAATGGAATTCAATCCATCATGGAATGCTGATTCATAGTATCAAAAGCTCCTTCGAGGCTCATCCTTTCATAAATTCCCAGGTTCTGTGCATATTCTTCTGGTTATTTTCAGGATTATCTTCAGTTGCAGCTTCACTTTAGGTGAAATTTTACCTAATAAATATATATTTGAAGTTGATTGGAAGTTATTTCCACTACACATTTTGTCTATGGAGTCAGTGGATTTTGAAGGAGATTCATTTGTCTCAACCATGGTTTTGACAACCTCAATTATAACTCCAGAGTTGTGAGGACTTCAAAGTGAAATGATTCGTCAGAAATAGTACATTTGGACTTCTTGAAGACATTTTGTAACTCTTCTTGGTATGATTTTCCTATAATATTTGCTGCTTCAGCCCAAAATTTAATTTCAAACCTTCACAAATGAAGTTTTACACTCCAAACAGTGTTGCACTCCGAATTGTTGTTTGTTTCAACGCATTCAACACTTCATCATCGACGAATTCCAATCATATATACGTTCGTATAATTTTTCCACCTTTTGTAGATATTTTTTTTCAGATTGGCTCATAAATTATTTCAAATAGCTGATTGCTTCTGACAATTATACCAAAACAATGATGTAGAAAATCGTCTTTCAATTGAGAAAATTATTTATCCACTTTATTCCTAATGGAAAAATATTCAACTGTGGGGTAGTTATATACAAAACAATCAAAAGGTGTTTTTCCATGCAAGATTCTCCGTCGAATACCAAATGTTAATGTCACCAACTCCTGCAGCATTCAGAAAAGTGTGGCATGTAGCAACCCACTCTACGAGTCAGATGATCAGAGTCGAGGAAGTTCCTTGCTATTTTTAATATGATAGTTCCACTAATATTTTGCCTCGAATCAGTACTTGATCAATTGAGTATTGTCTTCAAATACGGCACTATCTAGCCCAATGCTCTGACATGTGGGTAGTTCTCAACCTATGGAATTTTTGTGTTTATTCAACTTCACTCCCTTGCCCTTCGAAGTATGTGCATTAGATGCCAAAGTAGTTCCGTCTTTCTCAGCTCAGCTGGCTTGAGCTCATTCCATCTATCATTCTTTTTATACGTATACATCGATGAAGTAATCACCTGTTGGTAACTTCGTGATTTTATTCAGAACTGGTCTTACCCATCAGTGTCAAACGGTGAGCCAAATGCTATGAATCGTTGGTTGTTCTATTACCAATATCACCATAATTTCTCTGATTCTTGGTATGCTTCTAGAGTTGCCCTATATGCTAAACGGTACAAATTGTTCATCTTATGCGTGATACGAGCCGAAGCATCATTTTTTTCAAAATAAATTGAACTTGGAATTTCCATATTCTTCGATTGTCTAGGTTCTGCATTTTCATCATGCTTAATAGTCGAGCCACAATAAATGTATCTATACAACCCAAAATTGTTGCTGTCAATCCTCTCTTCAAAAGAAAAGATATTTTTGCCATTGATAACTATAGACCGTTACAGAACCGCCAGTAATGAGAAATATGTCGTAACTGATTCGTTGCGAAAACGAGTCACGAATGGAACTTGTACGTAAATGGTTACAAATCTGTTTTCTGTGAGTTAAAGCGTTCTCATCTGGTTTTGTGTTTAGTCTTTGTTTGTCTGCTCTGCGGTTAACCTCAAATAAGTGGCAGTATTTCATTTATTGTTTATCGATCTTCGATCTCTAGTCGTGCCGGTTTTATACTACTTCAGTGAGTTTCTTTGAGTGATCAAATTATTTATGGCATTAGCTATCTACAAAAAAATCAACATGTTATGTATCACATCAGCATACCGGGTGACACGGGATATCGGGCCACCCATGTAACTTCTGCATTCGTGAACGGATTGTCCTGAAATCTGGTACAGTTATATAAGCAACCATTTCGGATTTGATCACATTACAATCCAATGTGGCGAACTTTCGGTTTTTCTGGAAATGCTAGCAACTTTGATTTTTCAAATGGAACACCCTATATATTTTTACATATTCAAGTCCAACAGGTCAAAACAAGTCCGAACTCATATTGAATATAATTTTTTTGAAATAATTGAAATTAAAATTGTTTTTCTATTTTACCTTGTGGATAAATGAGATTTTTGAATGTATACAATTTGTAACTGCACCGAAATACAAATATAATATTTAATTTTTTTCCTGAATGTATGTTCTAGAGAGACATGTAGATGGCCCATAGGGATTCCATTTGAAAAAAAAAATTTTTTGATCAAAATGTGATATGACTGAATTGATTCACCAATAAGTGACACAAAAAATAATTTTTCAGAAAAAATGTTTTCCTGTTATGTGCGACTCATTGTGAATAACCTTGACCAAATCTCATTTATCCACGAGGTAAAATAAAAAAACAATTGTTATTTTGATTGTTTCAAAAAAATTACATTTGATATAAGGTTTGAATTTGTTTTGACCTATTGAACATGACTATGTAAAAATATACATGGTGTTTTATTTGAAAAAACAAAGTTGCTGGCATTTCCAGAAAAATCGGAAGTCCGCCATATTGGATTGTAATGTGATCAAATTCGAAATGGTTGCTTATTGCTTATTTCAGAAAAATCCGTTCACAAATGCAGAAGTTACAGAGGTGGCGCGATATCCTGTGCACCCGGTATTGTTTTCTACTAGGCGGGTGATTGATAAAATCACAATATGGTAGTTTGATTTGTTTGTGGCATCAGTTTTGCCAAAAACTTGCACCCCAGAATCAACAGGAAATATCCTTAAGGCGATTAAAAACTATATATCGATATTTTTATGATCCCTGGGATATCTATATCATCATGGACAATCAGGTTATACATTTGAATTACAACTCTCAACTACACACAACCAAATACACTATGGACACTTAGTATTTCTATATTTTATTGTATGGCTAATACTCAAAAAAGCAACTAAAAAAGATCATTATCGAACTTATGCGAGGTAATGAGAACTACTTCTGACAGCATTGTTAATAAAATATTTCTGTATATATTTTTTTAGTTGCAGTACGGAAAGTTGCCCCAACATTTTCGGATTGTCTATTCCATAAAATAGCCATGGAATGGCTACGACATGTAAAACATTGAATAAGGGAAACCAAAAACAGAGGCTGTCATCGTAATGAAATCTGAATGTTCAGGTTCAAAGTACCCTTCTTGGATTTTAAAAGTTTCAGTAGATAATAATAAATTATATATTTTATTTTTACAGAGGAATGTATATTTTTATTAATTTTTTGTTTGATGTTCCATATTTTAATATAAGTACATATATTTTTATTTCAAATTATAAATTTTTTTATTTCAAATTCGAGTTTATTTAAATGATGTGCCTATCCCGCCAACAATGAACATTTTTGTTGTATCATCCCTATTCAACATAGAGTCAACTTAATCACACAATATTTATCAATTATTACCTGAATATATATATATATATATATATATATATTTATATATATATATATATATATATTTATATATATATATATATATATATATATATATATATATATATATATATATATATTATTCACTGATGTAATCATTCAATTAATTTTTTATTCATACATTTTGATAATCTGTCTGTCATTTCCAACTGACCATGACTCATAGTAATATAAACTCGACTGGAGACAGATAGTCCATAAAGTTTAGGGCACAAATGGATATATCATTTGTGTCAAACTTTATGCTCGATAGTTTATTTTCGAATATTTCATTAATTTTTGCAGAAAAGCTCTAATGGATGAGTCATTAACGATTTGCAATTCGTACTTGAATTGTAAATATTCCATCAATAGCATACCTAAAAAGAAGAAACTTGTTACTCTTTGAGAAAGTACTTTTTCTGTAGGAAAGTAGTTCAAGTGATGCAAAAAAAGGACTTGTTATGTAACGATTTCATTACGCATACTACTACATAAGTACTTTTGCTGTAACAGTACAGTTTCAGATAACGTATCAGATTCCATTTTTTATATAACGTATCTGCGATTTTGTTTTGTTGGTGGACATATAACGACTGTAAAATGATCATTGAGACATTATGGGTACAATAATCATAACGTAACAATGTATCTAGGTTACCATATAATAACTTTACTACTATGAGTTTTTGCACAGTGGGATATAATAATGTCATATCTCAAAAACAAACAAATTTATGTTTTCCTTTTCAACATGAATACCTCTCATGACCCCAGTATGGAAAAATGGAGGTAAATTTTTGGCTTACTTCCATTCTGACAAAAAATTTAAAATCTGTGATTTATTGAAATGCATTCAGTATGAAAATATGTCTTTCATTGACCCAAACAGACGTCTTTATTAGTATTTCATGATTTTCAAACCTATTGGACGTTTAGGAATGATTCATTCCCTTTTCAGAGAATGACGATTGTAACCATACCTTTTACTCTACATGGAATCAACTCCAGGAGATTCATAAAAGTCCAAGCTTCTGTCGATAATAACATATTGGAAATCTGATATAAAATACAACACCGACAAATTAAAATATCAACATAAACAAACAAATGTGTGTAAAACGACCACAACTACTGACCTATTCCATCGAAACCAGTCAGGCATTCTCTACAAAGAGACCGGAAAAAAAAAACAACATTTGTTTTTTGTTTTATTCAGTTTAATTGAATGATTAAATTATATAAAACTGTTCCCAAACGTCAGCGTTATGAAACAGTTTCAATTCTTGGTCCCTATTCCCGTTAGCCAAAGTAGGTATGTCTTTTTCGATTTTCAAATTTCATTTTCTAAATGGGGAAGTTGATAGCCAGAAATGTTTTACTGAAATAAAGTATAAACATCAAACTATAAAAGACGTTCTATAAGTGTGGTGCCTAATTAAAACATGTTATTTTAAAAAATATAACTTTTCTAATAGTAATAGAATGAGTTTTTTACATTTGGCAGATAATATTTCATTCAATTTCCAACGAAAAGAAAATATTAAGCAAAATTCAATGAAAAAATATTCAATTGTAAAATGACAAATCTTCAACGCTCCGAATCTCTACAACTATTAATTCATTGAATGAATATTAAGCCAGGTACCCAAACCAATCAACGCATCCAATATAATGTGGTTATCAATTTTTGTTTACCAAATATATAGACTCGGATTTAGTAACTCAGAATTTTTATCCTATTCAATAAAAAATAATATGTGAATTCCTCTGTGAATAACAGCAAGTCAAATCGATATAAATGTGTTCATCACGTCATGATTTCTACTAGGATATTAATGTTATGGTTTTTATTTCAAGGAGAATTTCATTGAGACCAGATTAAAATAGCAAAAGAGACGTGAACGAGAGTGAGTTATTTATGTGTACAAGATGACAGCTCGTCGGAATCTGATATATAATACCGTGCGTAATAGCTCTTTGAATATTTATAGAAAAAGTATCACTGTAGCTAATGGGACATTATTTAATTTTTGTGTAGGATAAGTGGTTAATAGATTATCGGTAGTTGCAAAGGACTATTGATCAAGATCTAATTAATTTAGTTCGTGTATGTAGAAGGAAATATTTCTTATCATTTAAAAATTACACAATAATGAACTAGCAACGTCAAAACCTACTTGTTTTTGTTATACAAAATTGAAGCACCTTTGTATTTAGAAACTGGTCTCAGGTATTTGCGTCATAATTTTGAAATTGTTATAACAGTGCAGGATAATGTAACCTTTTACTCACCAAACTCGGAATATATCCAAAGCGACTGACGATGTTTTGTTGATAATTTATGAAAACCTATTTTGTTAAGGATAAAAACATGCTAATTCGTCAGTATAAAGACATAGGGGCGTATCTCCAAATATAATGTTTTGAGATATTAAATGTCAAAGTATAATAACATTTTGAAAAAAAAAAAATTTGCAATAGAAATATGACCACATGCATTTACTGTTAAAAGTAGCATTAAGGCACATATAATACAGTTCCTAAAGAATTATTAGGTATTGCTTGAAAAAAAAGAAAAAAAAGAACAACGATTTGGTTAAATGCTCACACAACCAGAAATATATTGACGAAAACACCTCAATGGTAATAACGTTACTATTTGCAAATTGTATGGCCTTGTGAAAATCCACAAAACAGACTTCCCTCTAAGACCTGTTGTTGCCACTTTAGGATCGCCTACTCCCAACCTAACTTGTTATTTAGCCAAATTATTGAAAGTGCTCACAAATTATTCAAATTTTTCCCTAAAAAACTCATTTTTGCTTATAAATAAACTGAAAACTGATAATATTGTTGTCAACGAAAACTTACAACTCGTTTCATTCGACACATTCAACACACCAGTCGAACTAGCTATTGGCTACATTAACAATAACTTCCAATTCATAAACGCCGATATTTCCTAATAAAATTTCATCCGAGCCATCCAGTTTGTCTTTCAATCATCAATTTTCTCTTTCAACCAGGATCATCTTTGGATGCCCATGGATCCCTATTGACGCCTACACTTTACATACCCCTATGTTGATGACATTTTGCTTCTCTTACCTAAGAATGAAATCCAACACACTTTTGATGCTTCCAATGATTTCCATGAGAGAATTAAGTTTACATATGAAATACCGGAAAAAAAAATAAAAAAATTCCTGGACATTTCAATTGAGGTTGAAGATAAAATATAATCACCAACTGTTATCACAAACCTACCTGATCTGGCAGATACATGAATTTTTATTCTTGCCAACCATTAAAATACAAAATGTCTGTTGTTGTTGGCTTAATCGACAGGGCAATCAGACTCCAGCTATCACCAACAAAATTTGGAACTAATTTCAAGCACACTTATTAAAGACAGCTACCTCAAACCAACAAACAAAATAATCAATCGACGCACCAAATAACTTTAACAAATCTTCAACATCAATGAAACAAAAAAAAACAGCCGCAGAAAGGTATTTCAAAATTCCTTATCACCTCTGTATACAAAAAAATCTCCTGTCAAAACCCCTTGATATCTGTCCTGCTTGGAGCTCTTTCGATTCCACAAGATCCATTTTTTCTTCTCTCAAAGACCAAGACCCCGTAGAATCCCGAATGATCTAATATAAAGTATATGCTGTAAGGAGTGCAAAGATGACACCTGCTATATTGGCGACATCCGCCACATACAGAAATGCGTTTTCACCAACACAAATACCACATAGAAAACAACAATCCACTTCATTCAGGCCTAACCATCACAAACCTCCACCCTTTCGACATTGAAAACGTACAAATTCTCCACAGGGTTGATAACCGTTATGAAAGATTTTTAGCTGAATCTTTGTATATCCACTCGAACCCTAAAAATACAAACACCAAAAGTGAAGGAATAACTTCATACTATAAATTGTGCTTCAGATATGTGAACATTCCATATGTATTTGATTTCCTGAGCTTATGTTGTGACAGCAAATGTCGTGATGACCATTGGCGTGACATGCATTGGTTGATGATCGGTTGCCATAACTAGGTGCTGCCAATATGACAAGGAAAGACATATATAACCTGACTTCACTTTCAATTCATTGCTCTTGCCAGTTATCAATATTGGTAGTTAATAAATATATGCCATCGACACATCTGAGCTTCTTCTACCAAACTCACTATGGTCTTCTTCTACAATCTGCTTTCACTCTTCTCGTTCCTCTTCTTATTTACACCCACATTTTCAATTCATCTTCATTTTAGTCTCACACCTTCCTAACTTCTTCGTCTCCCAATTATGTTTTTCTGTCATGTCATGACTAGAGAACCTCCTCCTTTTTGGTTTCGTCAGTTAAAAAGGAGGAGGTTCTCTAGTCGACGCGTATATTTTTTTATGTATGATCACGCAGAACTTTTCACAGAGTAGTTCGATTTCGATAATTATTTTTTTTATTGGATAGGGTTTACCTCAATGTTGGTCCCATTTCGATTTGAAAAAAAAATGTCACCCTCAAGGGTAGAAAAATAGGGAATATTTGTCGTTCACCCACTGAATTTTTACCCATTAACCGACTCTACCACTCAATAACTTTGTACTGGGTTATCCGATTGTAATTCTTTTTATTGGATAGGGTATACTTCAGAGTTGGTCATGTTGAATTTGGAAAGGACAATCCACCCGTAAGGGTAGAAAAATAGGGGTTGATTGATTTTTCATCTATGAACCTGATTATGTTGAAACTTGGCACACATATATAGTTCTAGATACTAAAACATAATGGATACCTGGGGTCAATTGTGTAATTAGTAATCAGTGGATTTAAACCACAAAAAAAAACTTTTCAACAAAAAATTAAACAGATGAAAAAAGAAACTGAAAAGCCAAAAATAAATAAACCTTAGTTTTGATGATAACTGAGCACCTAAATTAATGTGAGTAACTTATTTTGAGTCGGCGCCAAACAATAAACGAAGATCATTAAATTTCTTTAATAAAATAATGAAAACGCCGCCGTGCATCCCGCTGCCATCATTTTACTCTACCTAATTCAATTGCTAGTTTGTTTGGCGTCGATTCAAAATTAGTTACTCACATCAACTTAGGAGCTCAGTTATTATCAAAACTAAAGAGGTTTATTTCTTTTTTCGCTTTTCAGTTTCTTTTTTCGTCGGTTCCATTTTTTGTTAAAAAGTGTTTATCAATTGTAATCAATTGAATCCAGTAAGGGTTTTTCGTTCATTTTTCATGTACAAACCTTAACACATTTGTAAAATTTGTAATCCAGTAAGTGTTTTTTTATTCATGTTTTCAAGACAAATCTCAGCGAAATGTTTTTAGTTTTTTATCACGATGTCCTGAAGATGTGTCCAACGTGACACGAAACATTTCGATAATTGGAAAAAAAAAAATTATAAACATCTATGAAGTTCTTTGGAATTCAAATCACAAACTATCGTCACTGAACTTGGGACTAGACTACATTACTTTAAGTAAGGGGTGGAAAACATCCCTAAAATAGATACACCCCTACGTCTTTTAATTGAAAAACGTATAATGAAATACATTATGACATACGCCCAAATGAAATATTATGGTAAAAGCCTAAAAGTATATTATTAGGAGTAAAAGTTTGGTTTTTATGAACTACGAGCGTATCGCCGTTAGGATAGTGTACCTTAGGTATTAGCCTATTGTAAATGATAATAAATTTAGAGACCTAAGTAATCTAAAAACTTTTTCTTTTCTGTAAACAATATTCAAAACATAGTTTAATAAAACATGATGAAGCATAACAAAATAATAATAAACATTAGATTAGTGGTTAAAACTAGTGTGGTAGAGTTTTATGAAAATTCACATGCTCGGGAAATTTTTTCACTGGGGTGCCACTACATTGAGCCATTAAGTCGGTAAACTTATCAACAGCTACTTTAGGCCCTACTGGATAATTCAAGAAATATGGTGTAGATTCGTCAATTAGTTTTTCTTAAAGGTGATGATTGATACTGTTTTTGCAAGTGACTGAATATAAAATAAATTTCTCCTTGCGTTTTTCCAACCATTACTTCCCGCATATTTGTCCAATCTATAGCTTTACCTTCATCGTCCTGTCAAACTTCAAGTATCCTAAGATCCATTGACAATTCCTCACAATTAAAAAAAATCCGAAATATCAAAGAATGTACAATATAAGAATTGTTACGTCTTGCTAGTTTTGAAATCGGTGTCAACTGAGAAGGCACAAACAAATCTCCAGATTTCTCAATTGTAAATTGCACTGTGGACTGAATCCTGAATCCCCTTCGCTTTGCCCATGATATGGCTCAAAGAAGCGTAGAGAAATAGTTTGTATATTGTGTAATGAACTTACTGTATGTAAAAGCATTGCTGTGACAATTAAGTTTTTATTTTTCCCTGAACAGTCATCTGAAAATAAGGATACTATCTTCAAGCCTTTTTATATTAAGATACAAATATACAGGTAACAATCTCACAAAAACCTCTCTTACTCATACCTTCGTGCCATAAAAAAATAAAGGTACGTCACGTATGTCATTTACTCTTATGACCTGATATGAGTTATGCCACACACATATCTCCAGTATACGTAAACAAATAGATACGCCCGTATGGCATATGATAGTAATAATAAAAACAGAGTTCATAACAGGAGTAGGTATCTCAAAATGCTTTTTTTAGACGTATTATCTGGATAGAGCATGAAATCATACTCTTACTCATACCTTCGTGCCATAAAAAAATAAAGGTACGCCTGTATGTCATTTACTCTTATGACCTGATATGAGTTACGCCACACACATATCTCTAGTATACGTAAACAAATAGATACGCCCGTATGGCATATGATAGTATTAATAAAAACAGAGTTCATAACAGGCGTAGGTATCTCAAAAATGTTTTTTTAGACGTATTATCTGGATAGAGCATGAAATGGATTAAACCTGTCTTTTGGAATGGCGATCGCCTTTCAGTTTCTTAGTATTGCAATTTGTGTATAGTATGCCCAAGCTCGGTAGATTCAGTAGACAAATGAATGCGAAAGTAAAGATTATACAGAATAGTATTAACAAAGATTCACAGCCTGCTAAAATTATTGTGCAGTTTACAAAAAATTGTAAGTATGGAGTAATATCTAAATAATTCATTGAAACTTAGCAAGATATCCTGATTTTCGAAAAAAAACCGTATTTGAATGAAACAATCTTCGAAAAATTTCTTGGGAATTGATCATTGTGATTTGCTATTAGAGATTGTAGAGGGTCGATATGGCTCTCCATTCTCTCCGTAATTTCTGCTTCGAGTTACTAAATGAAAAAGGATTTTATATTTTGCAGCGGAAAGCCATGATTTCATAATTCAATACAATTAATTGAAGTGAAACTATATTTTATCTTGGAGATAAGAGGTACTCCACACCTGAACTGATTTAACATTTTTGATCTGCCATGAATTGAGAGTTTAACGAGATTTTAGTTCAAAGCCGTCCCCGAGTTTGGTAATTTTTTGTACGGTTTTATAACGATGAAATTGGTATTGATGAATGACATTGAATAAACAATAATAAATGTGGTTTTGTATAAAATCACCATTTTTATCAACAGCTTCAGCTTTACAAGTTATTTCAATAATACTGTCATATCCTTTATTGACTCCTAGGATGCATTATATTTTGTAAATGAACATTTAAACAATAATTTTGAACGAAGGACTTCAGTAGTATTCACCTTCAGTAAATATTATCTGTTTTCGCCTACTTGCTAACTAAAAATATCACTTCCTCCTATGTATTAAATAATTCACATCCACGTGTATGCTTCAATAAGTTATTTCACCGGACTGAAAACGATTCGCGGTATTAACAAATATTTCCAAGGATTCACAATTGTGGGGCTCGAACTCACATAGACAACAGATATTGTTCTCGTCAATACTCGGCAATACTTTTATAATAATAGAAACATCTGGCAACACTGCCAAGGTGAATGTTTGCGGTAGATGGAACGCGATAATAATACGACCACTTACGATTGAAGTTTGCTGAAACCGATACTTTGCTGGTGTATACCGTCACAACGAGCTGCACCATAAGTACTTGCATGTCATATCATCATATTCCCAAATAGAAAACTAAACCATCGCTACAAAAATTTCAATTTACCGGCTGAATTTATTACGTGAATACTGAAGACTTACCTCAATCTGCACACAGAAAAAATTTACGGAAGTTTTTTGTTCTAAACGGCGTGTTCTACATACCCTTCCGAGGAACGCATTATCACATCCTGTATATCACATTAATTAATCCGTTATGAAGGTCAATCGTAACTCTAATACCGAACATATTGTTACGAAATTAGTTGAGTACGCCTCTGTTCATCTTGCACGTGCTAGACAATGCGGCCGACGGGACCTTCCGATGACGTCATAGAATCATCGAGAACCAGATGATTCCGGAAATGACTGGGATTCTAGACTTACGTTTTTACAAGCTTATATTCAGTTTCACTTGTTAGTTCGTTAGTTAGGGACAAATCTTACAAGTGAATTTTGACCGTCTGCTAGTCGTCCCATTGATTTGAAATTTGGCATGTGTTCATAACTCCGGTGACAATGCATTATGCAATTTTTGTTAGAGAAAAAAACAGAATGGCGGTTCCAAAATGACGGAAGAGATTTGTTATTATGGTCCGATTTGATTCAAAATTGGTATGTGGAGGTTTCGGGGTCGAAGTTTATGAATTTTTTGTGAGAAATCATAAATTTATGATGGCGGACAAATTTTGTGATTATGATCCGATTCGATTCAAAATTGGTATGTGGAGGTTTTCGGGGTCGGAGATCATGAATGCAAGATGACGGCCCCAAGATGGAGGACGAGTTTTATGATTATGGTCCAATTCGAATCAAAATTGGTATGCGGCGGTTTTCGCGATCGGAGATTTAGAATTTTTTGTCAAAATTTATAAATTCAAAATGGCGGCCCCAAGATGGAGGACGAGTTTTCTGATTATGGTCATATTTTATTCAGGTTCGGAGATTATGAATTTTTCGTCACAATCTATAAATTCAAGATGGCGACTTCAGGATGGCGGACCAGTTTTGTGATAAGGTCGGATTCTATTCAAAATTGGTGTGTGGGAGTCTTTGGGGTCGGAGATCATAATTTCTTTCAGCTCAAAGCTCACAGGGAAGACACCTTGTGATAACGATGCTCTATTAGAAAGGAATAGATTAAGGCGAACTTACTAAAAAGCAAAAAATAACTAATAAAAACACTTTTTGAAGACAAGGTTTCATTTATGCCGTGTACTAAAACACTGACAATGATTTAATTATTTTTTGTTGAATTATTTGGTTTCAAGAAGCTTGTCGCGCGAATTGTAATGGAATTAATACTTCGACAAATTGTTACTTATCAACCAATAATTGTCCAATGGAATTAATTGGTACCTACTCTTATGAATACTTTGTAAAAATTGAATACTGTGACAAGTTCTTACTTACCAACCAATAACTGCCCAATCAAATCAATTGGTACCTACTTTTATGAACCCTTCGCGTGACAAGCTTTTTGAAACCAAATAATTCAACAAACAATAATTAAATAACTGTCAGCGATGACTTAAACTCATTTTATAAGTTTTAGTACACGGCTCAAATAAAAGCTTGTCTTAAAAAAGGGTTTTCATTAGTTATTTCATTCAATATATAAGCAGATCATTTTATTCATTGATGTTATTTGTGTGATTCATTTGAAGTTAGAACAGCGAGATATTCGGAATTGTGATCATTTAAGGGTCAGAGTACATTATAGTGTTGTAATTAAAGTGAAATAAACGGACCAGACATTATTCGAGTATTGTTTTAATAAAAGCACGGACCCCAGTTTCGTTACAATATGTTCTAAAACCGTATTATTGGAATCTATTCGCACTTTCGCACTATACCAAAACGTACCCTTTTAAATCAATGTTCCGAAAAGTATGGAGTTCAATCGTATCTCAATAGGAAAAAACATGTTCTTTAATAGTTGTTCTGTCACAAAAAATACATAAAATATTATTCAAATTATTCACAAGTCTTCTTTGTAATTTATAAAATGGACGTTCAAGACCCCAAAATTGTGCAAATGGTGTCAATGTGATTATTATTCTTTGAGGTGAATGCACCCAACTCCAAAAAATAAGGAATATTTATAATGTTTGCAGAGCATGTAATAAACTAGGTGAAATCCCATTAATTACATACTATTTACATTATTTTCTCCTCAAAAATACATAAACCATGGGGGATGAAACACAACTTTTACAATGTTCTTGTCAGGAAACAGTAGTGTCAGTTTTGAAAATGATTCTGTCTCGTTACAAAACTCAGCCTGGCTCTTTCTGCCCGGCGGATATCTTGATGGTAAGTTTTGTAACATAGTCCATAAGAATGTTCTGGCCTATCTAGGCATTCCAATATTGCATTTTGTCAGTGTACTTTCTTTCGTATATCCTCGGTATAAAAACACGTAGTTTTATGCGTATTTACTGAAGTGTCAGATAACATCACATTATTGTTTGTGCCAATTCTTGTGCACGTTCATCTATCCTTGAATGTCCCAATTACACAGCCGGCTGCCAATTATTTACATTCCTAATCTGATGCTGAGAGAATTTGCCTTGACAAAGAATGTTGGGTATTGTAGCAGATTAATCATTTTTCAGTCACAAAACAGTTGTTTATTCTCTGTAAATCATTCTCATTAATTAAGATTTGTTGTTTTTTAAGTGTTTATTCACACAGTTGCCAGGGTTCCATAGTTACATAATATTTGTTAACATGGCAATGAACTTGGATTCTAAAGACCTGGGTAGGTATTTCATGCGGTATTGTTTGATTGCACAGCTTGTAAGTCATTTATGAAAATTGATTCTACACTTATTTATTTATTTAGAAACAGACAGGCATATGTTCTATTATAAATTTTGTGGTAATTTTGTATGACAACATTACATTCATCTAATACATAGTTGGAGTATCTTACATAGTATATACCCAAATGCATACTGACCTAGTGATAGTCAGACTGTGGGGTTCCTCGCACCAAATCGCGTACTCAATTAAAAAGGTGGGATGATAGAATACGTCCACAGATATGACGACAGTGTTGGTGAGCGTGTACAATCAGGGATGTTCTTTTGCTGTGTTACCAAGTTTTCATCTGCTTTCTCATCTCGGTTTTAAATTTTCTGATGGGAATATCGAAAAAGTCCGTAGGCAAAATCATTACAATGCTTGTTATATATCTTGCACATTCTATCTATTGGGCCATTACTGGTTAGTTGAAAAGTAATAGGACGAGGGCGCAGACCTGATGGTGGGGTGTAGAATTGTAGTTGTGCAAGCAGATATGAACTATCCAGTGCACCATCCAATAGTTTCTAAAGGATCGTTATGTTTATTGCACATCTTCGGAGTTCAAGTTTTTCGATACTGAATTCTTTTATCAGTTGGCTACAGGGGACAAACCCCGGGCTAACACCGTGTTCCTTATATTACAAATACTTAATGAATTTATTTTGAATTGTCTGATACTTCGTTTTGAGTTTTGTTCTGCGGGATACCATTCAGAAACTGTATATTCCAGCTTACTGCGAAGAAGTGAGAAATATAGATATCTGATTATGCTTGTATCGGTAAACTCGGATGTGGTTCGCTTTAATAAACCTAATAACTTGCTAGCATCTTTTGTTATATGAAAATGTGTCGATCAAATTTGAGATCACTTTGAAAGAGAATACCAAATCAGTAATTTCCAAAACTTGTTCCAACGTAAAACTCTGCATAGTATATATGAAATTATGTGAATTTTTACTCTTTTTGCTGAAAGAAATAACCTTGCATTTTGACAGATTGAATAGTAGATTGTTTTTTATGGACCATGCGGAAATTTGGTCTAGGTCATCCTGCAGTTCAAAATAGTCATTCATGTCCGAAATTTTATTGTAAATTTTAAAGTCCGCATAAAGCAGACAGTCAGACGATACTTCTAGGATAGATTATTGATGAAGATAAGAAAAAATTTTTGTCTCAAATTCGAGCCCTGTGGCACACACCCGACCCCGCCAGGAAAACGTGAGATGTCTCACCACCATATGTAACAAACTGAGTTCTCAATTGAAGGTACGATGTGAAAAACGAAATTAATTGATTGATCAGTCCATAATATTTAAATTTGGCTAATAGTATATCGTGATTCACCTTGTCAAAGGATTTGCAAAATCGGTGAATATACGTCCACCTGTTGATTTGATTCCAAATATTCTGTAAGTTTGTTAGTGAATGTTAACAGATTGGTTTCCACCGATTTTTTTTTGCAGAAGCCGTGCTGATTTGGTGATATGATGTTTTGAATCTGGCATACAATTTTTCATGCAAAATGAACTCGAATAATTTTGCTGCGCAGTTGAGCAAGGCAATAGAGCGATAATTAATGATGCTATTTTCATCCCCTTTTTTGAAAATCGGTGTTATTTTTGGTTGTTTGAATTCATATGGAAATAGCCCGGTTTTCAGAGATTTATTAAATATTATGAGTAGCGGAAATATTAAGGAGTTTGAAGATATCACAGGGAACGTCATCAGGACCCGACGACCTTTTGGGTTTTAATTTTTGGAACGCCTTTTCGACATCGTCAACAGTTATTTGGTTAAAATGTATGCTTTGGTAAAATTTATCTGAAAAACTTTCGACAATACTATTGATTTCTGTTGAGTTATAATCAGAGTCGTTCTCAAAAGTTGAGCTAAAGTAATATGCGAATTCTGCTGCAATATTTTTTTGTCATTAACCTTACTGTCATTTATTAAGAAACAGGTTTAAAATGTGTTTGTTATTTTGTCTTCTGTCCTGTCGGGGCCCCGTTTAACGTTGTCCTGTATATATATAACTAGTGCGCATTTCTGATTTACGTTTTAAATTCGACCCTGACTCGTTCATAGTTATTCATGTGAAATTCCGTGTCATTTTTCCTAAGCCTGAAGAATTCTTTCACTTTCAAATCAGCCTTAATTTCATCGGAAAACAAGGGTGGATAAATTTTGTAGGATGTTTGTTTTTTTTTTATCTTCAGAACCGAGATGTCAAGTAACTCGTGAAGTATTTGATGAAAGCATTCACACTGTCACCAACACTTTCGAAATGATTAAGAATAGACCAGTCGTGATATCCCATAATTCCTTGAATAATATTTATTTTGAATTTTTTTCAAAATCATTAGTTTTGTTTTTAAAAAAATGATTGAACCATATTTCTACCGAATGCCTGAAAATATAGTAGATATGGCAAATTGGAAAAACGGCCGTAAGCCATTTTTATTTTTTATTTTTGGGACCTAAAATTCGATTGAGCATAAATGTGTTAACCTCCAACTGAATTTAAGTTCGAATTTTGCTTCTATTTTTGGAAAATGTATGTCGACAGTGTACATACAGTGTGAATTAATTTGCAATTTGGAAATAGCCATGAGTGACTTTCAAAAGGAATACTATGTAAATGAACTACTTGGTGTATATTTCATTCATAAAATGATACCGAAAACGACACATTTTTATTGTGTTACTTGACCAGATGAGAGTGAAATAAAAAATAACAAGTTGTAATACTTTCTCAACCTACAGCTAGAATTAAAGCCCTGTTATACTCCTAGCCTCGTCAAATTCAATTTCAACTTGTTTTCGCTAGAAATATAATGAAATCACGGAACAAAATCACAAGATATGTTCAAAAGTGAATTATTGCCACTGCCCGATATTGAAAACAACAATATGATTTCAGAACCTCTGTATGAATAACTATACATTATTTTAAATGATTATTATGACCATATTCTCCTGGATATCTATGGAATCCGTAAAAACGAAACATTTCAATCGAAGATTAACACAAAAATGTTTCAAGAAAATGGTTGATTTATTTTTCAATCATTTTTCATTTTTTCCTTATGATGGTCACTAGTCATGTTTTTAATGTTTCTTTAACACTAGTATAAGAACATGGTCTCGATATATGGAGAAGTTTAAATATTGAGAATATTTCTCAAAACGAAGGAAATCATATTTTTCAGACCCCTGTATAAAATGATGCTGTAAAAACTTGCGAGATGAAAAATTCCAGGAAATGGTAAGAGATATGTTATATATAGGACATGCTTGATGAAAATCCTCTAGATTTCAAAGTGAAATCCGAAAATGAAATTATATATATATATATAAGGCTGACAATTATTTATTACCATTATTATGAATATTTCAAAGTGTTCTCATTTTGGGTAACAAAAAATTACAAAACAATTTATATAAGTATAAGAAAATGGGAGATATTAATATTTATCAGGTTTTAAGAATAGGGTGTTCCATTTGGAATTTCGAAGTTAAGGTTTAGATACGGCAACAACGCAAAAATGGAAATATTTTTGAAAGCTACATCACAGTCTCCAATATGGCATCAAGTTTGGAATACCCTGTTCGATTTATACATTTTCTATCTAGCTCTTTTTGTGAATCTTTTAGCTTATCGTGTTCCTTGGAAAAGAAAACGTTCATTCATCGGGTTGATAACCTAATAGTTTTTTTATATCGTTGAGTAGTTTTATCATCATTATTGACGTCTAGCAGAGGTGTTAGTTTAATGAGTAGCAAAATATCTAAAACTTTGTAATTTTTTTGCAGCTTTTTATGATGGTGGGATTTCTGGTTTCAAAATAAATGCCATATATGCCAGTTTCCACTTCGAGGAAGTGTAATTAATCTTAATACTAGATCTTCCTTTGAATTATTTCAGTTGGTATCCACTTTTTTGAATCGATCATTTGTCGGAATGTCATAATGAAAGTATCATATTCCCAATCACAAGCCACCGACAAATAATCGACATAGATCATGAACATGTTGATAAACTTGATAAATCTAACTTTTATGGTAAAACAACCAATATTTCAAATTCAAAATCAACTTCACGTTCTTCAGAATCCGTGTAATGGTGTGAGTTTTACAACGTT
Source organism: Gonioctena quinquepunctata (assembly GCA_018342105.1). Lineage (NCBI taxonomy): Eukaryota > Metazoa > Arthropoda > Insecta > Coleoptera > Chrysomelidae > Gonioctena > Gonioctena quinquepunctata. The sequence continues at coordinate 49,486 of JAFIRS010003358.1, read as the reverse complement.
CATAAGTGTTCTTCTAGAATGTCACAGCAAGTTAATAATCATATTTATTAGAAAAAGTCAATGATATATGTCATAGGAATGTAATTGATATGCCATATTACAACAGTATTAATGAACAATTTATTAAGTAATTGAAATCAACCGACACTTAGGGAAAAAAATAGTAAGAAATGTGAATATGAGTTATTTCCAGGCTAATACCCCGGGCACAATCCTGTTTTCTGTTTTCGTTGAAATATTAAGTTTATTCCGCCATATTGAAAGAACAAATTTGGTTGACCAAATTTTACAATATTTCGCGTTTATCGATATAGGTAGGTTGGAATAATAAAATAACTGTGGTCAAGAGATGAAATGAAATCTTTTACCACAAAATGTGTTTGCTTCTGAAAAATATAGGTTTATTCCTAGGGTCCTATGATGAATGAAAATCTCATTGATAAACATGAGAATAAGACAATATAATTCAAATAACATTCATAAATTCTTAATTATTTTTATATTAATCGGAATTGTATTAGATGAAAGATGGTAAAATCCACATGCAGCCGATAATATTTTCTTCTTGAGTGGACGAAATTTTTCTGGTGGCATAGTGGGTGGCTCTTTTGACGTTTTTTTCTTCGGAAAGGTGAATTGTTGTCAATTTTGAGAAAACAGCAAAATGAGTTTCCAAAATTAGAAAAAATTCCGGAATCGTTTTTCTCAAATGTCTCGGGTAAAACATCTTGACAAAATGCCACTAGGGAGAATAGATAACCTGCACTAATATTTATTTGAATATTTTATAGCAAAAAGGCAGAATGTAATAACCTCAATCCCAGCATTCCTTATATGATAGAATTGAAATTTAAGAATGCATTTTTGTTGGGCCTGGTCCACTTGATTACTGGGTGAATATAACCAGCGAATCCTCTGAATGAATCGAAGCTTCGGAAATGCGGCCATGAAGAAGCAGCAATAGAAGCGTTCCTTTTTAATAAACAATTTGGGAAAGCCAAAACTCTGTTACAGAGTTGAATATCGCTTGACAAAAAGTTCACATCATGACTGCAATGGTTTTTCTACGATATCTTTCGATTTATATTTCATATTTGTTACTTTTTATTCAATTAAGTAATGTGTATTTTCATTTCACCATTCTTCTCTCATTTTTTTGGATATATGTTTGTTGTCGAGTGTTTTGTTCCAATTCACTATGTTCGTGGAATACATAATCATTTATAAGACAAGTTGGTGGAAAAAAACTCTAAAGATTTATGTTCCAGGAATTCATTGGAATACATTTTTAGATACTGATATTCCGAATAGAAGTTCCACAATTTTGACTCCATGAAAAATGGCTCTATAATATTAATGGGAACACCGTAGTAGCCATACATGTTTGAGACAAGTTGAGCCCTGTGAGTTTCTCAGAGGAGCTTTATGAGTTCATGGGATAGGAAGTACATTTTAGGAGGTAAACGTTAGGATTGAGAAGTGGGTAGGGTACGAAGATATTTATTAACGTTCTTCCTGAAAGTACGGAGCCCCTCAGGCATTGAATTCCTGAATTTTGCCGTACGTCAAAAAATAATAAACATAAGGCTATGTTCGATAAGTTTCGATATCAACAGTAAGGATGGGCTGACAGGTATATCAGTTTGTCTGGCACAAACACAAATGTTGCCCACGGACTGCTCATTTATGAATCGAGTCTAAAGCGCCTACAAACCGAGATCCCAACGCCGAGCAACCGAACCCAAGCATTTGTCCGTTCGGGTTTGGCGTTGGAAGGGATTGCAATGCGTACGCCAACCTCAACATTTAGATTTGAGTTCGACAGCGTTTGGGAGGGTTCGGTGCGACTAGAGCTAGTAGAAATTTCGAGGAAGATTTATTATTAGCAAGGGCGGGGTTTTTGATGTCACATTATGTAACTACAAAGAAAAAGAGGAAACGGCAGCCTAGGCATTGGTCGGTGACAACCCCATTTGAAAACAGACTTTTCTACAGTGGAAGTTGCTTATTAGAGAAACTTCAAAGTGAAGATAGTGGACATTTTAGAAAATTTTGCAGAATAACACCCAGTATTTTCAATACCTTACTTCTCCTCGAAAAGCCAAAAATTTAAATGCAGAATACAAACTACAGAAGCGCTATACCCGCTAAAGAGAGGCTTGCATTAACACTTCATTTTTTGGCAACTGTAAATTCATATTCAAGTTTAGCATTCACATTTAAAATCAGTCTATGAAATGCCGAAAACCACTCCACAAAAACAAGCAAGCAACAAATCTCGACCAGACCAAATCAAACATTCTTTGACTTACCGCAATCCGCAATCGAACGCCTATGCCAAGCTTGGAGTCAGTTGGGTAGTGTTCGATCGCGCCGTACACACCGGCTCCAACGCTGAGCACGTGCCTTAGTTTGCGTTGAAATTTCGGTCTGTACGCGGCTTAACAGACAGAATGTGTACTCAGGTGCTGAATCCCCCCTGATGGAAAGGGTGTTCTGGTACAGAATAAATCTTAGCTCAATAAATAGTGAGACGCTGTTGTGGCGTGAAATAATTTTTATCACAGAAAAGAAAGTCAGGTTTTTGTGAAGCTGATTTTTCAAGGTTGTGACATGATCGTTCCATGAAAATAATATACAAAGTGGGTCATTGAAAACGAAACAGCGGCTGTGTGGGTAGACAGAATCGCAGTATCAAAAAACGCTCGAACACGTCAACTCCACTTTCGAGAGATACATTGTTCGCGATAGAAGGCACCTGCAATACCGTTCACCCCTTGGTGCTGTGACCGCCACCCCTTAAAATTTAAAAGTGATAGTTCATATGAACATCAAACAACAAAAAAATAGAATTCTGTAGATTTTTTTTCGAAATATGCAAAGTTAAAGTTGGAAAAACACTCTTCGTTTATTCAATTAATAGACACCAGAGCGGATAATGTTTATCATTGGTCTTTATGTAGAAACTAACATCTATAAGCACCTTCTTTCTATCAAATCGCGAGCTATTGCTGCGGACTCTATAAGTGTGAATATGCTAGTTCATGCTTGTCCATCTACCTTAGAGCATCTCTGTCACATTTTTAACCACTGTATAGAAAAAAATACCTACTCATCTATTTGAAAACATGCTGTTGTCCTCCCTTTACAAAAAATCAGTAATCCCACTGAACACAAATTTCTTAGACCTATTAGTATTCTATGTGTTTTGTCCAAAGTCTTTGAGAAGATCATACATGTACGAATGAAAATCTACTTAGAAGATTATAATCTCCTACCTCCGCACCAATCAGGATTCAGGACTCATCACAGTTGTAACACAGCACTTTTGAAGGTGACAGACGATATTCTCAAATATTTAGACGATAAAAAGTTGGTGTTACTTGTATTTCTGGACCATACTAAAACATTCGATAGAATTAAACATGACCTATTACTCTCCATACTACACTATATTGGTTTCAGTGATTCTTGTGTTATGTTTTTCAAAAATTATCTATACTATCGTTTTCATACAGTCAAACTCGATAACCAACAGTCTGATTTCGTACACATCAAAAATGGGGTACCACAAGGATCAATTTTAGGCCCGTTGCTCTTCATTTTGTACACTATTGATTTACACAGAACTTAACATTATTCCAGTAGTCATTTTTATGCAGATGATGTTCAACTATATCTTCCCTCAACCGAAAGTAACTTAGCCCCCTTGGTTCAGCATATGAATGATGATCTGACTGCTATAGTCGACATGTCGAGCAAACTGTGTCTTTCTATCAATCCTTCAAAATCAAATGCCATACTGTTTAGCAGAAACAAAGACGTCCGAATTAGGTGTTTACCACAGATCAACCTCCGAGTCAATAACAAACTCATTCCATTCATAGATACCGTTGAAAATCTAGGCTTATTTATGGACTATACTCTGAGGTACACGAAACATGTGAATACTGTCATCAGAAGAGCATTTTGGAATCTGAAACTTATCTACTCTAACAGATCCTTTCTAGACAAAAAAAGTAAAATAATCTTATGCGAAGCCCTAGTCTTGTCTCACTTGTCTCACAAATCGGATAAAAACAGACTACAATTGGTACAAAATTCATGTGTCCGTCTTATCTGTGGTTTAAGGAAACGAAATAATATATCAACCCCTTTGAGAGAGCTGGGGTGGCTAAGTGTTTAAAAACGCATCTTTCTGCATTCATCTGTGCTGTATCATAAAATCATCCTCGAGAAGAAGCCACCATACTTATTTGAAAAAGTATCGTTCCGAACAGACGTCCACAACATTAATATCAGATTCAAGTCCAAATTGACACCACCTTTGCATAAAACATCTCTCTATCAGCCTTCATTTTCCTACATGATATCACGGCTATACAATAAGGTACCAGATGATCTGAAAAATACTTCCATTGGACTCTTCAAGAAAGAAATGGAAAAACTTCTGTTGATGGATGATATACATTTATAAGTATTCTCGCTGTATATCTACACTTTTAAGTAAAATAATTATCCATGTACAGTCTATCCCCATTCTACGTGTTCTGACATACTAACATATCACTACTTACATTGTTCTTTTTTGTGTCTTACACATTATTATTATATAGGTATATTGCTAGATATTGTAACTCAGCTTCCTTTTTTCATTTCTATTCTCCATTAGCATATTAGAATAAAGGTTGAGTGTAAGAAAGTACTTACCCATCTAACACATGGGTAAACGCTAACGCTGCCCTTTGATAGTACTAGAATCACATTTCATGTATGAATTATGTCTCACTATCAATGAAAACGATTATTATTAATATTATTAAGGTAACTAATTTTGAGGAGAAAGGCATAAATGGCTAACAGAATAAGTTTTTAATAAACATGACATTTCGTTATATTTATTTACAGGAAACTGGAAATTATACATTTTTGTGCCTATCCCTTTAATCGTATTTTAATTTGGAATCAAAGCGCAGTCTGATTGGCACAGACAACAAATGTTGAGACCACTTTGGTCTTTGCACTAAAAAATCTAGAAAACGTTATTTTAATAGAAGTTCTGACAACATATGTAAATTTCATAGGCTAGATATTTTAAGGTCCATAATGGTCCGGTTAGCTGGTATGACAGCTATGATATTTCAAGGATTACTTGGTAAGTCTCACTTGGTAATTTAACCGCCTCGACCCGCCCCTGGCAACGACAGGGGTTTGAATAATTTTTGTTTTTTTTACTGAATTCTATGAGATTCAGGAAATAATTCTGAAAATAATACTGTTACTTTGTAATAAAACTTCTTATGTATAATATCTATAATAAAAATAAAATAGCTTTTCGGTAGAAATAGTTTTAAATTTATTTTCCCTTTGGGTTGCTTCATTTTAGTATATTCAAAACTATCACCCATAAAAACTGAGTATCACATAATTATTAAAACCCAAAAGCAACATAATAATTATATATAAAAAAATGTTCATTAGTTAGTTTGTTATATCTATGTATATTCTAGTTATAGAATCCCGCTAAGCCTATGATAAATATAAAAATTAAATATTATTAAAAAAATTACCACAACTTGGAGTTTTGGAAATATCGTATTTCTCAACAAAAATGATACACCGCCATTCACCATGAAAATAAGATGCCAAATCATTATTTGTGTTCGTAGCGCATCGCTCATAAATCATTTCAAGATATTTAAAAAAATGTGCACAGATACTGATGAAAAATGTAAGTTGTCCGCCATCTTGTGATTCAAAAATGTCATAAACATGTACTGATTCTTAATGTTCAGTTGATTAGCTTTTCATGCACGAATAATCATCAATATCCGATAAAAGGTTTTGAAAATATACCTAAGCAATTATAAACATAAAGTATTTATTCTCGAAATATGCAACATTCTCAAGTTAGTCGCGCTTGCGCGATATGAATATGAAAAATTAAATTATATGTTGAAGGATAGGCTAAGGCAATACCTAGAAAAACAAAAAACATTGCCTTTAAAAATTTCTATATTGACGAAAAAAATACTTTTGACCGATTTTCGGCCAACTCAGATCACTGTTCAACTCCCTTATATATAAAAAAAATTTCCAGCATCTTGTATTTAAAAAATGTCATAAATACTGATTCTTAATTTACAGTTGATTAGCTTTTCATGCACACAAAATCAACATAAACTGATCACTGGTTTTGAAAATATAAGTAATTGAAGGAATAAAAGTAGGTATTTATTTTCATAATATGTAACATCTTCAATTTATCCGTGCTTGCTCGGTATGAATATGAAAAAAAAATATATGATGAAAGTTAGGTTAGTTAAGGCAATACCTAGCGAAACCAAATAACAGTTTCATTCAAAGCTTCTATATTAACGAAAAAACTACTTCACTGTGCACCCTTTTATTGAAAAAAAAAAGTGAGATGTTTTGAACATTTGCGTGTAGAAGCGTGTAATTCGACAACTAGAGATTCCTGTTTTTTTGTCAAGGTAACGTTTTAAAATAACTGCATTTGATTGGCTACATAATGGAGGTGTGAAATTGTCATCGAAGTATCAGTTGAATAGCCATTCATGATATTATTTTGGCAAATAATAATTTCCATAATATAAAAAAATTATCAGAGAATCTATACAAGTATAGAAGTACAAAGAAATAAGTTCGGCCCGATAATAACTTTGTAAAAAAAAATTGGTCAGAAACTTGTATTGTGAATTTCGACTATCAGAAAAAATGGTATGAATTACACATTATGTGTATATTCTAGGTGATTATTCCCAAAAAAATATGCCAAGAAAATTATCATAATGTTTACTGAAACAATTTGAATTGATAGTTTCTCGAATTATAGGTCGACCGATAGAAAAAATACGAAAGTATTAGGTTTTCCAATTATGCCCATATCGAAAAACATGCAGTTTTTCCAAATTACCTTTCAATCAAATCCAAATGAATTCAATTATTTGCGGTTGAATTGGTAAGTATTCTAAGTATATTCATGAAATTACAGTGAATTAAAAAAGCACTTATAGGTTTTTGGGCATTTTATAATAAAACGGTCTTAAATAAAGAACACATTGATATGTGTTTCCAATTTGTGGTAAAATAATATATGCTATTATTTTTGTTTTCGCAACATGGCCATGAATCAAATGAATAATTTTTCGTTCAAGCCTCACGTGTCCCAAACACAATATTGATTTTTTTCAAATTCTTTCTCAGTCTATTTAGCAATCAGGAAATGTCAGTATCTACATAATTTTACGCTCAGCTGTAATGAATATTGGAAACTATAATTACATGAGATAAGTATTATAAATTTAAAAATTAATGTTGTAATAATCTCTAATAACAATGTGAAATGTTTCATTGACCAAGTTCAGGGATAGTTTAGAATGCTTTTTGCTTGTTATAGTTAATGACATCGTACCGAGTATCAAGGTAGGTTATGCCCTGAAGAAATCTGATGATTTCCGACTACGCTTTATAGATCCTGATTCGATATTTCTCATTTTATTTCGCTTATACTGCCATATTTGTCCATTGATTCCAAAAACTAATAGCAATCAATAATTCAATCGTGTTATTGAGCATATTATTTATATGATTGAGTGCAGGTCAATATAACATACATATGTTTTCGAAGATCTGGAGAATTACTGTGTAAATAAAAATTCAATATAATTTTAGAAACATTGTATCATATAGGTTTGGAAAACAGAGCCCAACAAATATATTTTTTTTTCTGATAGGGTGAAAAACTGACCATTTAATAGAATATTTATGAAAAAATAATTTGGTGTACGCAGTAACTTATAGGGGAAAACTAATTTCTTTGCCCTTTTTATTTCACATTTGTATAAATTTGTGGCGTTGTGGGATTGAGTCGGGAATTCTGATTATGCTGTTTGGAAGAGCTTCTGAAAACAGCTAGTAGTAAATAATATCTGTATAACCCTAATCATATGAATCACAATGTTCCTGAATTCAAAAATTGCTCAATTCAATGCCAAAGAACACCAAACTTATGAGATCAATTCATCAATCCGATCAAAACGTGAGTGAATGCATCAACAGCCATTTTTGGAATAATGAAAGGGGGCTAAATAATCAACAATTTACTCGAAAAAAAAATTAATAACTCCGTACATTTCAAATATGAGAGAATATGATTCGTCAACTTTGATGGAATGTATAGCGGAAGGTATTATGTTTTTTATCGACAAGGAAATAATTAACGGAATTGGATTATCCAGAAAACCACCTTGAGATCCCAATGACTTCCGGTTTTATAATTTAATTTATTCACACTTTTTTCTCTCTGACATTTCGATGACTCGTATGGAAACGTTCTACATCAAATATTTGTACAAGGATATGTTTTCAATGAGATCACTTAAAATTCCATTTTTACACGTGTGGAGATATTTCAATATATTTCAACACATGAGAATCCATGTACATTTACTGCTGTTCGGATTAATTCAGAGAAAACAAGTACCTATCTGACCGACTGACCAAAATATAAGATATACTATAATGTCCCATTCCATGGAAATATCATAATTTATTCATTAATTCAAAATTTGTTAAACTTTCTGGTAGCTGCAAGACATTATATTGGAATATGATTATCATTTTAAATTAATATCTGTTCAAAAAAGTATCTCTTCACTGTTGGATCGGAAGACAAAAACAAATCTTTCAACATCATCGTATAAAAATATTTGTTCTGCTGGAAATAATACCACACCTAACTCCCATCTCTATAAATTTATTCAAAAAATAAATGAAAATCAAAATGGAAGGGAGCTAAAGTGATACCGGTATATTAATCGGGTGATAAAGATGATATTGAAAATTGTAGGTCGATTTCCCTAATGATTCTTTTCGAAAAAAATCTTCACAATGTATATCCATTTATAGTTTACAATATATGTGTATAATTTTTATTGCTTTCGTAACTGTATATGTATCTTATTTTGTTATCGCCATTTTAGTCTGTCAACATTTTATTTTTACATATTTTATATTCCCATTTTACATTGTAGGGTCTTGAAGATGACTTTTTACATATTTTATTTTCCCATTTTACATTGTAGGGTCTTGAAGATGACCTTATCCTAACAAAATTTACAATTTACTGTAAGTAATTGATTTTATTGTCAGAATACAGTGTTGTGTTTTTGTGGAGTGTAAATAATTGGTCAATAATTAGTTCGGTATTTCAATAGTCATAAACCCCAAATTCGTAACAATACGTTTTGAAAATGAAAAGACAAGGAAGCGTCAAAACAATGAAAATTTGGACTCCAATCATAATATATCTTAAGATCCGTTTTGGCGTATAGCGAAAACCTCTTCCAACCTGGTTTCCAAAAATGGATCAGAAATGCAGACAGTTCCTAGAATTCAGATTTTGAATTGATTTCAACAATTCCTTCTATCCAAGAATTTCTCATTTGTAGAAAACATTTTTTTAGAAATTGAATATTACTATATGTCCATCTGCTTGCAATTTTCTGAATGGTTTATTACCAAATTGGTTCGATAGTTTCTAAGAACACTCGAAACATATAAACAAACAGAGACTCTGTCATTTTTCAATTAGATTTTCGATCTTACCGTTCAGAACGGAAAAGTAGTACATCTCTATTTGCAGCTTTTTTATGATTCACACCTTATATTTCATCTGTGTAGAGAGTTCATTGTTTGAATAAGTTATAGGGTCAAGTGTATTGATATTGCAAAAATTCCGTAAGATTTTGATTCAAAGTGAAGCTCTCATCTCGAAGTAATTGAATCGAATTTTAAATAAGGTATTCAAAATTGAAAAATGTCACATTCACTTCATTTCAATTATATTTTCATGTTTTTTTTTCGTGATGCATTTCAAATAGTGTTGCATTATATCAGGTTAATTGATGGCTAGATCAAATTCCCATTGGGGGAATTCGAAAATAAGTCACTTTCGGTTGTTTCTGTGGATAACTCCGAAAATATGAACAAAAATCGAAATAAAACGGAAAATAAATGTGATAAAAAAAATGTAAACAAACTTTTATACAAATGCACTAAAAAGGAAAAAATAATTTCCTCAATTCTTACATTCGCGGCAAGCAAGAAATTATTTTTTCCTTTATAGTGCATTTGTATAAAAGCTTGTCTTAAAATCTTATTTTATTCATTCATGAAATCCGTCATCGTATTGAATTCTGACAAAAATGTATAATCTCCGACCCCAAAAAAACCCACACACCAATTTTGAATGTAATCAGGCTATAATTACAAATTCGTCGCCATCTTGAATTTATGGATTTTGACAACAAATACGTGATATCTGTCCCCGATAATCCACACATACTAATTTTGAATAGAATCGAACCATAATCACAAAACTCGTCCGCCATATTAGAGCCGCCATTGTTTTTTTTTCTAGCAATTCCTTAATGCATTGTCACCGGAAATATGGAAGTGGGTCAAAATTCACTTGCAAGATTTGAACTAAACATACATACAAATGTGAAGTTAAATAAAAGCTTGTAATGACTTGATACAGTGAAGTTTGAGGAATAGAATAGCACTGCTAGGCTACACGAATTCTGAAAATGATATATGGAATTTGATCTCAACGCAAGATCATATAAACAGATTTTTTCGGATACATATATACATATATATATACACAAAATATATATATTTATATATATATACTTATAAATATACATACACAAACACATTTATACATACGCTCATGTATATTACGTTATAAAAGGGCCCTGGCTAATTTATTTGGCACATAATACGTAGAAAACAACAGGATTTTATACTCACCTTAACACTAGGTTTCTTTATAGAAGCAATGAGAATAAATTATAAATAATGGGGACATTAACATATCTGTTAACAGGAAATTCTTTTCATAATAAAGTTAGGAGAATAAATTGTTCTTAAATGAAGGTAACAATCGGAATTTGGAAAGACATTGCTCTCTTTTTCCTGAATCAGTGATTTCTTCTTGATTTTTTAAAAATTGATAAAGTGAATTGTAAAATATGTTATTCTACTGAGTGGAGTGTCTCATTTTTTATTGGTGTTGCTTTTGAATTTTTTGATATTTATCATCTCTTGTAGAATTCTTTTTCAATAGTCTCCCTGTTTTCCAACAATCAAATTGGTGTGAGGTATTGTCTGTGTGCTCTACCAGTCCTGTTTGATTAGTTATCTTAAGCAGGTTTTCAGGTTCAATACTGCGTTTATGTTCGATAATTCTAGTTTTAAAGTATCGTCCAGTCTGTCCGATATACACTTCGTTACATTCGGCATACGGTATTTCCGATTTCAATTTGAAGTATTTTTCTGAGGAACCTGATACGTATGGAATTTTGCCAAAAATTGTATCTACATGTGGTTTGTTAATATTTTTATCTTGCTCTTCAAAACATTTATTAATTTCTATGGATAATTGTTTTTAATCAGTTGAGTGTTAATAGATTTTTTTTGGAATGTTGGGTGTGAAAGCTTTTCATTTGAGATTCAGAATTATATTTTGTTTTTGAGTGAAAGAGTGTCCAGAAATAAAGTTTAGGAATCTCTCAGGAAAAGTTGGTTGGTGGTACCAATCTATAATAATTTTGTTCTCGTTTGTTTTTATTTTGTTGACATCTAAAAAGGATAACCTGTCGTTTTTTTTTCAACCGTGAATTTGAGGCGTGGATGATAGCTATTAAATAATTTTTGGGTAAGATCTATATTATCTTGTGGTACACAGCTTATGATATCATCTACATAACGTTTATAAATCGGTAATTCGAATGGCAGTTTTTATATACAGTTGTACTGAAATTTAGACATGACAATATCTGTCTATCTCCAGTTTGCGCAAGTATAGAAACTTCTATTTATATGAAAAAATTAACGCAATGAAAAGTATGCAATTTTCCTTATATTTCGTGTTTATTTTTCGGAAAGAAATGATTTTAGTATAGAATTGCTACATTATAAAAACTAATGAGAGTAACAATAGTTACCAAGAATATGGGATACCTATACATCAGTATATCAGAAACATCTCACTATGTCAAGCAGGATACCCCCCCCCTCATAAAAATCTATTTCTAATTTTTTAACATGTTCACATCTGGTTTTCCATTGTCTATCCGAAAATGAATTGAAAAATTTCAAACACAAACGAACCGTCCACGAATTTAAAATTGAAAGTAATATGGTTTCAGCTACGTATTGCTTCATAGAAGCCCACACTAACCCTATTGGATATTGGATCAATTTCGTAAGTTTTGTAACGAGTTTGTTTAACTTTTAAAAGTTGTATGAATCTGCTTTCAACATTTGTAAATCCAACATTTCGGTTTGTCAACTACTGCCGCATTTTTGTATTTCTACAAGATATATTTGGAACTTTTTCACTTTGTGTTAGATTCCGGGTGTTTCCATCATTACTTATATTCGTGAAAGTTTCAAGTCAATTGCTTTATCTCTGGACAGTCCGTCGTATGACTATTGCGCACCATGGGCGTGAATATTTTCAAACTTTCAGTTATGTGTGCAAACTGTACACACTTGAGGTAATATCCAATGAAATCGACCTTCAATAACAATTTTTTTTCAGCCTACAGTTATTAAAGACAGTTTTTTTTAACATTTGTATTTTTTGAATGCATTGTTTATAAGTTCCTCAAAGTCCCAACGTTTTCTATATATTTTTCGACATTATCGAAAACATTTCTTCTAGATGATTTACAAACAAACGAAATGATACTCATGCAGTGATAACACACATGGAATAGAAACGCGCCTTGTTCGTATTGACGAAAGTTATATGGAAAGAAAATGATCGTTTTATCTCTTATGTATAGATCTATTCTCAAAAATAAGTTGGCTACATGGTTGAAAAAATATTCCAAGTCCGTTTCTGCCCCAAGCATATTGTCTGATGGCAACCCTTAATACATCTTTTGTGTCAATTTTTTTTATGTTTATAAGCGTTATAAAGATGGGATGGATACAGTGAAACAGTTAATTTGTCGGCCAGTATTTCTTTTCTTTTGTACGTTAATTGGCCAGTAGGCTATCCCCACCGAGAAGAGTGAGTAAGATAAAGAAAAGATGAATACTTTCCCTTCATCTGTGTAGGCCCTGTAAATGGTGGTTTTAGTGGCATTATAACATTGCAAAAATGAAAAAAATAATTACTTTCGATATATAATATATGTGATAATCATGTCACATTATTTCTGCGAAGTGAACATAAAATATAATTTATAACGAATACGCGAGCACACAAATCTATTCACCTACTGACCTACATATAAAACACATGCTGACTGCACCAAGCGGTGGCCGTGAGTCATAATGTACGGAAAGTTCTGTCTATCTTTCAGTAGAGTATTGTTGGAGGTTTTTGCTGAAATTTTGGCTTCCTTTGATATTTAAGATATACCTTATTCTCCAATTTCCTTAGGTCAGGGCCTCACAAGGCATGGAACAGTGAAGCATATGTTTCAAGTGGTACTTTTTCAGGAGTGGAATTTTTGAGTCTCAGAATTATTTTTCAAAATATTTATTCAAAATCGAATTCAATATAAAATAGAAATCACCATCCAAAATGAACCGTTACCAGTTACCCACTTTTAACTCTTATAATTGAATGTCATGTCATAAAACTGATTGAATAGAAATATGTCATGTACATTGTGGGCTATTTGGTACACGTGATGACTGAAACATCATTATATGCCAATAACTAGAGTACTAAAAATACGAATTAATGGATCTGATAAATTTGGTAAACTTCCTACATCTTCAAATGTTTTCGAAAGTTGGAATTAATGTGTAAGAGATTGGAAGTTTGCAAAAACGATAAATCAAAAACATCACGAATTCTTGAACTACAATATTGCGATATACATATATTTAAAACTACGCAATCAAGTATTTCTGTTTTATTTTCGAGCATAGAGCCAGCTCAGATAAATACAAAGCTGTGATAGAGCTATGAGGCGGTCAATACCTACCCTAACGCCAGCCCGGTCTTTGGTATGAGATCACCTGAATACTCTGCATCAATTTGAATTCTGCTTGGCCAACTACCAATACTATTAGTTTCCGAAAATAATCTCTTTTTATTCTCATCATCAATCACAAAATGCAGTATTTTTTTTACTGATGTACCCATATGTATAGATATAATTACACTATTAGATAAAGTTACTAAGGGTTACTACAACGAATGGAATCAATAAAACCGAATTCTTAATAACGATAAATATTCGCTCAATGAGCGTTGACGAAAACCTCAAGATTCGCACTACGTACATCAACGCGAATCCATTGAAAGCAAGGTGAGTCGACCTTATCTAACTTTCTACCTGACTGACTCACCCATATCAGAAGTACAAAGATTTTTTTAATTCAATGCCAATAAGAGGATGTATACAACTTCGAGCAGTTTAATTACTCCATTCCTCAATCGTAATTAGAGCATGACCATAATATGAATTTAAAATGTATTTTTTGATAATGTGAGATATATTATAATTGTAATTAGCAGTGGGTGTAACTATAGTATAAACACATATACGCCGATATTATACAGTTCAGCATGAACAATAAATGAGAGGATCGAGCAGAAAAAAATGTGTGATACACGGTATCAAATGAAAGCTGACGGCAACAGTAATTGTGTGATATAGAGTAAAAATGAATGAATAAAAACTTGAAATTTGAGACGGTCCACAATTTTTCTCTAGGCACTCTCAATTCCATCAGAATTATTTTTGTAGAAAAGTTTTCAGATGAAACATGCAAATTCTAGAGAAAATCTAACAAACGAGTTATAGGTACATCATTATTACAGCGCCTGGAACGATTTTGTTGCCTTCATGAAGAATGATTTGAATTTCCGAGACTTTGTATTGCTGAATATGTATCAAAAGTTAATTTTGAATTCAAGTGTAGACCTAAATCTTTGATAATATTTACATCTCCCAGAATCTCTCCACACAGAGTGAGGTAGGGGAATAATATTACGAGTGAAAAGGGTTCTGTGACATTTAACCACATTCAGTTAGAGTTTGTCAGTCGAACAGTAATTCACAATCCTGTCTAGGTCCTGTTGAAAATAATGATAGTCCTCTTGGGTGATTATGGATTTATACACCTTCGAATTATCTGCAAAAGTGTGTATCTGGTCGATTTGAAATAATAATCGATATCGTTCGGAAAGATACTGAAAAGTAAAGGTCCTAGGTGAGATCCTTGAGGTACCCGCGCTGGGTGTCCGCTATATAACCATTTATTACTACATACTGTGTTCGACCTGCGCACGGTACGAATCCAGCAGTTGGAGTTATACATGCCGTTTTGTAAACAGTGGTGAATCAGTCAGTCGAATGTCAATGGAAACGTTACACCCAAATGGATTTTGAATTTTTGTTTTTAGGGAAAATCCTTATAACACATCGATTTTATTTTCAGCGTGGTTTGAAAATATTTATGCCTTCTTGCCCCAGTGCACTACAGGGGCAACACCGTAATATCGTATTTATTTTTTGAAAGGAACCATAATTCAAATGACGACTTACTTGAAGAATGCTTCAATTCTGATTAAAAACGTCTATCATTTTCAAAAATATCTTCATTAGTTTTAGAGATATTCAATTTCAAAAGTATTCCATTTTTCAACAACCCACCCAAAAACACAATACATTATTTTTCAAATAGGACGATTTTAGGATTTAGGAGAGGTCGATTTTTAATTTCAGAGTAACACAGATCAAAAGGTACATTTGAAAACGTTTCAATGCTGATTAAACCATTTTCAAATATCTCGAAAACTAATGGACTGATAAAAAATACCATTTGAAAGCAGTTTCCATATGAGGCATCCTTTGATCTATGGGTACCTTTTCAAAAAATATGCTTACCACCAGCAAGGTGAGCTATTGAAGAGAGGCATTGTTGTTTTTTGTGGGTAGATGTTCCAAGTTATTTTTGGAATAAGTTATTGAGCAACAATTTTGAAGAAACAACCCAAAATGGTTGTAATCAGAATTGACGTATTTCAATTGGTATTATTTAATATATATGGTTCTATATAAAAACATGGTGAGGCTCTGTGGAGCACAGGAACAGGAGCTATTTGATTTTCTCTATTAAAAGATGTCCCCCGGAAAATCAACCTGCCCAATGATTTTTCCTGGAAGTTATTCAGACTGTTTCAAATGGGACTCCAGTTACTATTAGGATAATTCTGATTGTTCTTCACATCTATATAATATAAAACTTTTTAACAAAAATTAAACCGACGAAAAAATCAACTGAAAAGCAAAAAATTAAATAAACCTTCTTAGTCTCAATGATAATTGAGCTCCTAAACTAATGTGAGTATCTAATTTTGAGTCGGTGCCAAACAAACAAGCAATTGAATTAGGTAAAGCGTAAAATAATGGCAGCGGGATGCACGGCGGCGTTTTGATTACTTTTTCAAAGTAATATAATGATGTTCGTTAATTGTTTGTTTGGCGCCGACTCAAAATTAGTTACTCGCATTTGCTTAGGAGGTCAATTATCATTAAGACTAAGAAGGTTTATTTTATTTTTTGCTTTTCAGTTGATTTTTCCGTCAGTTTATTAAAAAAAAAAAACAGAAACACTTTTTTGTGGCTAAAATCAACTAATCTACGCAATAGAGTCCAGGTATCCATTATGTGTGTCATCAGAACTACCTATATGTGTGCCAAGTTCCAACAGAATCGGTTCACAGATGAAAAATTAATAATTACCTATTTTTCTACCCTTAGGGGTGGATTATGCCTTCCCAAAATAATCAACTCTGAAGTATACCCTGTCCATTGAAAGAAGAACCATCTAAATCGGATTACCCAGTACAAAATTATAAGTGGTAGAATCAGTTAACGGGTAAAAATTCAGTGGGTGAACGATAAATATCCCCTATTTTTCTACCCTTAAGGGTGGCAATTTTTTTTCAAACTCAAATGGGGCCAACTTCGAAGTGTACCCTATCCAATAAAAAAAGAATAATCGAAATCGAACTGCTCTGTGGAAAGTTATGCGTGATCATACATAAAAAATAATAATTAAAAAAAAATTACGCGTCGACTAGAGAACCTCCTCCTTTTTTATTTCGTCGGTTAAAAAATAAATCTCGATTCTTCGTAAGCGCAAAACGTGAGAACGGCTGGACCGATTCTGCAATTTTTTTTTTAATGTTCGTTATAGCCCGAGGATGGTTAATACGGAAAAAATGGGAAAGTTGACCGGAAATTGAAAATTGGAAAGGAAAAAAAAGGCTATCGAGTCATTTATTACCAAAGAGGAAATAGCTCAACGGTATTAACAGCATTTCGTAATAGCCCGAGGATAGTTGATACGAAAAAAATTGGAAAACACGGGTATATGATGAATTTGGCGAAGAAAAAGACTATCGAGTAATTTATAACCAAAGAGGAAATAGCTCAGCGGTTACATTGTCGCCTACCAAGCAGAAGGTCACAGGAACGAAGCCCGTCAGGGTAACATTTTTTTATTATTTTATAAAAACAACGGCTGGACCGATTTGGCTAATTGTTTGTTTGAATCTTAGTAATACTCCGAATAGGGTTTCTAGGGAAAGAAAGGATCTTAGAAAAGTTATTGGAAATTATTTTGTCCCGGAAAAGTTTTCAGGAATATATGATATACAATAAAAATCAATGTCTGTTTGTTAGTTAGTGTTAGTAACGGTGAGAACGGTTGGACCGATTTGGCAAGTTTTTTTCGGGAAAACGGGATAACGAACGAAAAAAAGGGATAACGGGATTAAAGGAAAACGGGAAAACGGAATAACGGGAAATAGAGATAACGGGAAATAGAGATAACGGGAAAAACGGAATAACGGACAAGTGGGATAAGGGAAAGGGAAGAGGGATAACGGAAAGACGGGAAAACGGGATAACGGGATAACGAAAAAACTGGATAACTGGAAAATGGGAAAAAGGGATAACGGACAAACGGGATAACTCGGTAACGGGATAACGGAAAAACGGGATAAAGAGAAAACGGGATAACGAAAGCGAGCAGAGTCAAAGGCATAACCTAGATGAAACAACACAAAAAAAACATAGGAAATAAGAAATTAATTGAGGAAAAAAAATAAGGAAATGTAGAAATTTAGACAGGACAACGTCTGCCGGGTCAGCTAGTTGTAAATAAAAAAGATTAACCCCTGACCTATTTTCAAATCGGTACAATGTTTTGCAAATTATATTTGTGTGTGAAAATCGAATCTTGTGTAGGGATAGGTATATCCGTTTCAAAGTTACTGGATGAACTTGACAAATTGTAAAGTTATTAAATTAATTTTTGTCACTTTCTCGATGGAAATCTGCAACCTAGTGTTCACAAAGTGATGAAGAGACCTTAATAGCAGAATATATCCACAACATCAGCATTTGCAATCAAATGCCGTGAGAATACGACGTTCAATAAGGCTCCTGAAGGCTAATGCAACAATAAATCACAGCAAAGACTATTAATTGAAATGCACACCTCACAAAGGCTGAAATTACGCGTGAACTACATGGGAGGCAATCAGTTTCGAATTATGAACATTGAAGAATAGCCACAAATACGTGGTCTAAAGTCGGTGTCTCACCGCGCGAGACTTGGCGAGCTTGTCTTGGAGGATTGTGCTTGGAGCACAGGAGTGAGGTTTGTGCAATCATGAGCCTGATCGGTCTCAAGGCGTGTATAATTTGACTGGCTCGTTGTCTATCAGTGACTTGAGAATGGTACACGAGCCAAGGAAGGCCAGTGGAGTAGTTATTCAGTTTACAATAGTTAGTTTAGTGCAGCAGCTTATTATTATATATTATTTTTTGTAATTGGGTCCCATATAAATCGAAAAACTCAATTATTGCTTCTGACTTTCATTTTATGTTAATACCCAATACTCTGTCGCCAGCAAACTGTCTCTGGGAATGACCGCTCTCCCGTCATAGCTGATACTGTCGATAGGCACCCTCGCGCCGTGAGACTGCTCAACAAGCCATACAGTACGAGCCAGCTGGTCGAGCCACACGCCTTTCATGATTGTAGAATTATCGACATTTCATGGGAACCGTCGAGCCACCTCGAGCTTAGGCTTGCCAAGTCTCGATCCTACGCGAGTCGACCGGTCTCACGACGCGAGACTCGACAATCCCCAAGCCGAGCTCGACAAGTCTCGCGCCGTGAAACACCGGCTTTACACTGACCTAAAGGTCTCACACAAAAGATATGGATCCCAATAAACGGTATAATGATTCGTTAGGAAATTACGTTGAGCCTCTACCAGTGGTGTTTAAAGAAGCCCCTCCGTGGTTTTGAGTTAGTTTTTACTCTATTCCACCCAAACTTTGCGTTTTCATTCGAATGAATCGCTGGTAACAACTGAACTACACTGTAAACATTCTCAGTGCTTTTATAAACATATAAAACAATGAGTTTTAAGAAAATAATGAAAGAGATAATTAAAAAAAAAATCATCATAAGCATGAATAATAGATAAAATACGATAATAATGCATAGTATCAAACATAATATACGAATTAAGAGATAAGTCTTGGATAAAGTGCATAATCAGTTACTACCGGTTCTTATCTTCATAATCCAGGGGCGTCCTGGTACAAAACGTATCAAGGACTTGAAACGTGCGATAACTTTATACTTTATGTATTGACACACAACTTCAGTTTTAAGTCAAACCTTTCAATTAAGTGGTTAAACTTTGAATTAGAATTTTGAAAATTCATTCTTAGTCGCACCTATCCCTGGGATATAACGTTCATGCCAAATTGAAAGTTTGAAAGTTCGTCTGTTTGGCTTGGAGTTTCGTATACATAAATAATGTTTGTACCTCTAAAAATTACTGACTAGATAGCTTTTTTTCTATACACATCAATATCTCCAGAAGCTCCCCACTTTGGAAATATAACATGCAAAATAAACTGATATAGGAACTCTACAGCGAAAAACAATTCACAGAATGAAAAATGGGCGACATAAAATTGTTATTTCAAAGGAAACCTCAATTCATTCGTCTGATGCACAGTCAAATATATTTTTTTCATGGCTTTATTTAACGTTGGCCTATTTCTGCGACCTGGGCTAAACGCCGACGCCGGTGAGCACAATCTCCCAATCGGAAATTTTGCCGAATCCTCTGTTGTTTCAGATGTAGGGTTATTTAACGATCTCAGCATCTATGAAGTCCGGACTGCCATCTAAACGTCCCCTCCGAAGGACGGCATATCTATCGTCATATCTCGTGCTCATTGATATGACGCCTGCAGCTGCGAATATGCTACTACGCTACAGTTGATCAAGACATTTTTGACGCGCACCTTCCTTAGCAGGTGGTCACCGAACCAAAGTCAAATATTATAATCATTTCATCCGGTTGTTTCGATTTATCCATGCCATTATCCGGATAGAGAAAGCACTTATTTGAATTCATATCATAAGTTTTTAAATTCTGTAAGAGAAACTGAATATTCATTGAAATCTATAATATATTAAGCTTGGTTCACAAATAAGGAGGGAATATTTATATTATATTCCAATATACAGTGCGCGGCTAAATTATGGAACAAATTCGATATTTCGTAAGCAATGTACTTCTGACAAAATCCTGAAAGAGGTCGATTTTTGTTTTTAAATGCCGATTTTAATGTATATTCTAAAGAGGTTATGTCACTGGTTTTGACGTGGGACGTGATCGGTAATTTTTTTAAAAAATTATACTTGCGGTTTAATACTTCATTCAATGATAATACATAATTTGATTTGTTTGTACAGGGTGAACAAAAATTAATATTTTATTTCAGTAAGAGGATAACTTTATATCGAACAAAATACAACATTTAAATAAAATATCAATTTTTGTTCACCCTGTATAAACAAATCAAATTATTTATAATCATTGAATGCAGTATTGAAAGTCCTTTCAGATAATGTATCACAAGACATCCATTTCAATTAAAAAAAATACCGATTACGTCCCAGTCAAAACCAGTGACATAACCTCTTTAGAATATGCATTCAAAAATCGGCATTTAAAAACAAAAATCGACCTCTTTCAGGATTTTTGTCAAAAGTACATTACTTGCGAAATATCGAATTTGTTCCATAATTTAGCCGCGCACTGTATAGAAAAGTAATGAAATGGTGATAATAATAATATCGAAAAAATTTCGTAGGTTAGATGACAGGTACGAGACAACAACACAAATTTTATGACGACGTTTCGTATAGATATTTAGACTTCTTCAAAGCTACAAAGAAAAGGCTTACTAAGTTACATTTAAAAATTTTACATAATTTCAACAAACAACAATAATAAAAATGGACTTTTCTCAAACAATAAGATAAATTCAGGAAACATAAAGGAACCAAAAGCTAAATTTAGAACAAGAAAACTATCAAATATAGTTTTTAAATAAATATGGAAAATTGTCAAATGCGTCTATACCAACAAACTCCGACTACAGATTCCTCACCTCATTTCGAGGTGAAAAGTTGCATCCCCTCTGAGATACAGGGTGTCGAAAGTACGAAAAAAACTAAGATTTAATTTGTTTTCTCCAAAATTTCTGAAGGAAAAAATTTGAAACGTGGTACTCTAATCAAGTTTTATCAACCTGCTAATTCGAAGTTATAATTTTTTATTTTCGTTAACCAGTGGCGCAGTTACGATGGTATGAGGTAATATGTTCCTTCATATTTTCTTGGGACAAGTGAATGGACAAATGAGCGTTTGACGTCAGTGCTGCTCATCGATACTCAACCTGAAAGTCATAACATTCCATGTGCCTAAAAGTGGAGGTTTCTGAGTTAATTGAGAAAAACTGAAGATATGTCCTTAGTAGAGATATAATTTGCTATGTGCAATAATCGCATAATGCTAATTTCTTACAACTTATCGGAATATGTGTCAACCTCCTAAACAGTTTGTAATGTTGGAAGAATCGGAAACATAGTACGGGTGAGTCAGAATGAGACCGATAACTCCATCTTTTCATTCATCATATTATTTGATCGAACCGATGTCGCGGATTCACTGATATGTTACCATACTTTCTTGCATATGATTGTTTTGACAGATCAACTGACAAACAAACCCAACCTAAAATTTATAATACTCCACTTCGATAAGAGTATAGGTCTGAAATGATTTTTGCGAAAAACTGAAGATAAGTACTCTTAATTTGTTGAAGTTTATGTTGGAGTATCATTATCAAAGCCATTTCTGCGTGACTTATCCAGGAAAATATTATCCAATCAACATGTTTTTGATGAAGAAAAACAATTATTGTATATTCATATCTACTTAAATGATAGAAACGGTTTAGTGGGTACACTACAGAGAAACAAACAAGGCATTGAAGCAAATGTTCAAATAGACCACCATTTTATTCAATACACAATTGGCATCTCCGTATCATCGACTATCGCACGCTTTGGAATATTCCTGGTGCATCCTGTATTAACGTACATGCTGCTAAAATTCTTGCCGTTGAATCTTCCACAGATTATACAGGTGTTTCATACACTAGGGATTTGAGGTATCCCCACAAAAAAAGTCTAGTGAAATTAAATCCAGAGAATGTGCAGGCTAATGTATGGGACCACGTCTACCTATCCACCGATCATGGAATGTTTGATCAAGAAATTGACGAACGATTCGTTGGAAATGGGCCGGTGCTCCGTCATATTGATACCACATTACCACATTCTTTGACGAACCAATAGAGGTACGTCTTCAAGTAGCCCAGGTGAAACATGTTCAAGAAACTACACTCGGCAGTTCTGCCCATTCAAACGGGGAGGAAGAAGACAACGATACGATTTGCGATAATTCCTACTCAAATATTCACTGAAAACTTTTGTTGGTAGCCTTTTCAAAACATTTTTCGTGGATTTTTTTCATCCCATAAATGGCTGTTCCTACTATTGAAATATCCATCTCTTGTGAAACATGCCTCATCCGTGAATAGAACATATCTGGGAAAGTCGTTTGCTCCTTCATACATCCTCGGAAACCATTCACAAAAAAATATATGAGGCCCATAATCACCAGCATCTAGGGCCATCACCTTCTGTAGGCGAAATGGATACAATAGTTGTTCACGTGCTACCCGACTTACTGTTGATTGTGACACTTGTAACCTATACGAAATAGTCCGAGTGCTGGCAGAAGGATCTGCTGCTAATCGTTCAATAATTTGTTCTTCCGTAACATTATCTCTTCCTATTCTATTCGCACCACAATGGTGTTTACTGAATTGAAAGGACCCCGTCTCCTTTAATCGTCAATGCACAGCCATAAAAGTAGTGAATTGTGGATGATGTCTGTTTGGATATCTGGGCTCTGGCATTCCCCCCTGTTTCACCATAAACGAAATGCATATCTGTATATTCTTCAAATGAATAATCCATTTTGAAACTATGTTCACTGACTGAAATGATGACATATGACTCGACAATAATACAAACTGTTTTGGGTTACCGTCAATTATGTCTAATGTAAGTATCGATATATCAGTGTGTTTCTACCGGGAACAAAGAAAAAGGCTACGTTTCTTTTTAGTTCCAAATTTCGTATATGTTGTATGCGTTGATTTGTGGTGTACTGAACAGCCTACCACAAACTAGCATGAATGGCTTGACTTTGCAACTAGTTATCACGATTCGAAAGAAACCATTTAAGTATATATTAATACACAATGATTGTTTTTCTTCATCAAAAACATGTTGATTGGATAATTTTTCCTAGATAATTCAATCAGAAATGGTTTTGATGATGATACTCCAACATATACTTCAAAGAATTAAGAGTACTTATTTTCAGTTTTTCACAAAAATTATTTCAGACCTTAACTCTTATCTGAGTGGAGTATTGAGAATTTGGGGTTGGGTTTGTTAGTCAGTTGATCTGTCGAAACAATCATATGCAAGAAAGTATGGTAACATATCAGTGAATCCACGACATCGGTTCGATCAAATAATATGATGAATGAAAAAATGGAGTTATCGGGCTCATTCTGACTCACCCGGACTATGTTTCCGATTCTGCCAACATTGAAAAATGTTCAGGAGGTTGACACTTGTAATGTTGTAAGAAATTAGCATTATGCGATTATTGCACATAGGAAATTATGTCTTTACCAAGGACATATCTTCAGATTTTCACAATTTTCTCGAAACCTCCACTTTCAGGCACATGGAATGTTATGACTTTCAGGTTGAGTATCGATGAGCCGCACTGATGTCAAACGCTCATTCGTCCATTCACTTGTCCCAAGAAAATATGAAGGAACATATGACCACATACCATCGTTACTACGCCACTGGTTTACGAAAATGAAAAATTATAACTTCAAATTAGCACGTTGGTAAACTTGATTGATGTATCAAGTTCAAATTTTTTCCTTCAGGAATTTTGGAGAAATCAAATTAAATTTCAAATTTGTTCATACTTTCGACACCCTTTATCTCAGAGGACATACTTCGATAGCAACTTTTCACCTCGAAATGAGGTGAGGAATCTATAGTTTGAGTTTGTCGGTCTCACCCTGTATACACTTACCCAAAAAGTGTCATATACACATTTGACAATTTTCCATATTTATTTAAAAACCATATGTGATGGTTTTCTTGTTCTAAATTTCACTTTTGGTTCCTTTATGTTTTCTGAATTCATCTTATTGTTTGGGAGAAGTCTATTTCTATTATTGTTGTTTGTTGAAATTATATAAAATGTGTAAACGTAACTCAGTAAGCCGTTTCTTCGTAGCCTTGAAGAAGTCTAAATATATAGACGAAACGTCGGCATAAAATTTGCGTTGTTTTCTCGACCTGTCCTCTAACCCACGAAATTATTTTCGAGATTATAATCTAAGGACAAGAAACCTCATCAACAGATAATAATAATGTTTAGTTTTCAATAAATGATGATAAATAATGGGCGAACTAGCTAGTTACGTACATAATACGATCTATCGTGACAGTTTTTTTAATGAACTCTACAAGTTAAAAAATATGAGTTAATTTTAATTGAACTATAATTTTGCACAATGTTAATACTGCTGGTGATTATATCTGAAAAATCAGGCAAATAAATTTCAAATTATTGACATAATGTGATAACGATGAGTATGATTTATACCCAACACGCATTTGTACTGCATGTTCTAATTAAGTATATGATTGCTAGTATTTCATTTGAGAGGATGAAGTATTCCATGCGTTTCAGTGAAGTATTGTTTGGTTGAATCAAGTATTTAATTTGCTTCAGGTATTTGGTTTCAGAATGTCTTCAATATTTTTGAACTGCTGCGTCATTTTTCCAGAAACATATTTATCTCTAATTCTGGTGGAAAGCTCAATGATGAACTTCCTATTTTTCTACTTTTATTGAAATTCACAAAATACTTTTATTTTCTCAATATGTTGGGAGATAATTTCAAAAAATGACAAAAATATTTGGAACTAATAGATTTCTTTATTCTAAAAATGAAATGAATACTCACTTGAAATATGAATAATATACCTGATCAATGAATACTTTGAATGACATTTGCATTCAGCAAAAATACGTGCTGAGATGAATTCAACCCATAGAAATCTACAGTATTGATGGAAAAATCATTTAAATTACATTTTGAGTAGAAACATTTTGCCACCATCCCACATGAATGAAATTATTTTTTGGAGTTCAAATGTTCGTACCATAAAAACTCGGATATTTTGCTGAAATCAAAATTCAATGAAAATTAAGCCCAACCTAACTTAACCTTCGAGTTCTATTGATTTCATTATACTTTCTTTCACTCACAATTGAACATATGTATAATATATGCACAGGGTGACCCATGGGTGCTTGCAAGGTCCATAACTGTTTTTCTCTCGATTTTTTTTTTAACGATAGATCCGGCAATGAGGCACATTCTAGGAATATTTTTATTTATATACAGCATGCCCCAAAATAAGGTACACAACTGAGTTATATTTTTTAAACGGCCACCCCACATTTTTGTTACAATTTTCGATTCGCTACTTACCTGGGTGCGTTATATCGACAATTTATTGACGATATAACGCACCCAGGTTTCTCTTAGACTGATCTGCAGTAGTTTTTGACTTATGTCAATGAATGTGTCAAAATATCGTCCTGCATAGACCTACAGAACCATTCAAGTTAACTAATCCAACTTGTTTCCAGTCGATTCCTTAGTCTTTAGATGTTCTATCGCCTAATACGATTTTTTGAAAATGACAAATTACAAATGGCAATAACTTGACTTTTTCAAATGCAACACCCTATATTTTATTGCATCATTGCATGGCATTTTTTGAGAACATTTTTGTGGGTTCTACTTTGTGATTTCTATGAGATTTGTTGCGAAATAAAAAAAATTGATGTTTTTTTCGAAATAAATAAAGGAATCGAGTAGGCCGCTGTCGTTAAATCTGACACATATGTGAACTTTCAATGATTGTACACGTATAATTTTTAACATTGAATTTCACTTGAGAAGAATTAGTGAATATAGTCTACTGTATCGGCGAAGCTGACAGAAATCCTTCATTAGCAAGCAGAATCTACCATCAAAAATATAAAGAAGCAAGAACTCCACGGGTGTCTTCATTCCAAAAGTTGAGAGATCGGTTTGAACTCACTGGTACTGTGTCTTATACCAAAAAGGAAATTGGTGGTGGTCGAATCAATGAGTAAAATGAGTCGCAAGTTTTATTGATGTTACAGGAAAATCCTCACTTAAGCACCAGCAGAAATGGAAATTAGTGTGAACAGAATAATATTGAAATATAAGTTCAACCCTTATCATCTGAACCTTCATCAAGAATTGTATGGTAAGGATTTTGCAAATTCAGTTGCGTTTTATATTCAATTGAATGACATGATTGACGAGGATTATGATATTTTAATCGAAATTCTGTTTTCTGATGAGGCAAAACCAAACCAAAAACAATGATCGCCTGATGTTTGAGGAGGAATTATTAGAAATCACATTATCGGACCATACTTTTTCAACATTGTGCTGAATTGTGAAAGGTATTTATATTTTTTTCGCGAACATCTTCCCAGAATGTGAGAAGAAGTGGATTTGAATAGAAGGACCATGTGGTTGCAATACAATGGTACTGCAGTGCATAACCATATGATATTGCGATTCCCAGACCTTACTCCTATAGATTTATTTCTTTGGGGTACGTGGAGAAAACGATTTTCAGAGATCGTCCAATAAGTGCAGATGATATGAACACGGAAGCCTTCTGTTCAATTGATGGAGCAATGCTTGTAGAGTTCGGGGCTCATTAACAGACTAGCAGCTTGTGTGGAACATGATAGTGACCTATTTGAGCATTTATAAGGAGCTTTTCCTGAAATTTTTTACGTGGTTTCCTGTTAATCATCGTTTCCTGTTCTTGAAAAGATTACTAGAATTATTTCCTTTGTGATGTACTCCTGTTTCTATAACAATTTCATTTTGTTGAAACATATTATTTTCAGAATTGTATGGATGTGCAGATTTTTGTGTCCTTGTTTTCGAAAGAGGCCCAACATTTTTTATTTTGCAACAAATCTCTCAAATTTTACAAAGTAAACCCCACAATCACTATATCGACAAAATGCTCTTGAAAAATTTCATGCAGTGATGCAATAAAATATAGGTGTTGCATTTGAAAAAGTTGAGTTATTGCCATTTGTAATTTGTCATTCTCAAAAAATCGTAGTAGGGATGGAACATCGACTCCGAGTAGGCCTCATCCCAAAACATGCACTAAAGCCTGAGGAATCGACTGGAAAAAAGTTGGTTAAGTTATCTTGAATGGTTCATAAATTGTCATAAGTCAAAAACTATTGCAGATAATTTGACAATTCATAGGCTAAGAGCGGGCTGCAGAAAACCTGGCCAATCGAGTAACAGAATGAAATGTTTTTAAAATGTTAGTACTCACAGCAAACATAAGAAAAATAATTGACTGCCTGGGCAAAAGTGGTGAACGTAGGTTCAAACCCCAGCTCGGGCAGCTTTTAATTTTCTTTCGAAATTGAAAAATTATTTGTATGGGGAGATTACTCGTCCCAAAACAAATCATTTCTCATGTCTGAGAGCTGGCTGCAGAAAACCTGGCCGATCGAGTAACAGAATGAACTGTTTTCACAAACATTTATTTAATTTCTCATATGTATGTGTTTAGTTCAAATCATGTAAGTGAATTTTAACCCACTTCTAGTTGTCCGAATAACGTGGAATTTGTCAGGTGTTCGGAATTCCGGTGACAATGCATTTTGGAATTTTGGCCAATATGGCGGACGAGTTTCGTGATTATAGTTCGATTCTATTCAAAGTGGAGATTTTTGGGATCGGACATCATGATTTCTTTTCCAGAATTCATGAATTCAAGATGGCGGCTCCAAGATGGCGATGACTTTTGTGATTAAAGTCTGATTCCATTCAAAATTGATGTGAGGGAGCTTTAGGAGTCGGACATCATGATTCCTTAGTCGAAACTTATGAATTCAAGATGGCGGCTGCAGGAAGGCGATGTGTTTTGTTATTATGGCCCGATTCCATTCAAAATTGGTATGTGGGTTTTTTTGGGGTCGTATTTTATCAAGTTTTGTAAGAATTCTTTAAAAATGATTTTAAAAAAATTAAAACAAGCTTTATATAAAAAAAATGTTCTTCAGTTTTTTTACCTAGGTTATTCTATGAGTAACAGATTCAAAAGCTTGCCGCGAATATAAAATATGAATTTTTGCGTGGCAAGATTTTGAATCTGTTACTCATAGAATAATCTAGGTCAAACAAAAAATTATTTTTTCCTTCTCAGTGCATTTGTGTAATTTTTTTTTAATGGTTTTTATTAAAATGTTATCACTCACAAAGACCATAACAAAAACTATTTAGTGTCCGTATGCTTTCTCTCTGGAACATTTTCGTATCAATCGAGTAACAGCTTCAAACTACAACCAATACCTATTTCATATTCGCGGCAAGCTTCTGAATCTGTTACTCACAGAATAACCTAGGTCAAACAAGTAAAAAAAAAAATTTTTCCTTTTTGGTGTATTAGTATGAAAGCTTGTTTGAATTTTTTTCACAATCATTTTTATTTAATTATTTTTAGTCATTCATGAAATCCGTCATTCTATTGAATTCTGACAGAAATTGATAATCTATGACCCCAAAAAATCCACATACCAATTTTGAATGGAATCCGACCATGACAACAAACACGTCGTCTTCTTGGAGCCGCCATCTTGAATTCCTGAATTTCTACTAAGAAATCATGATGTGTGACTACAAAAACCCCCACACACCAATTTTGAATGGAATCGGACTATAATAACAAAAGTCGTCGCCATCTTAAATTCGTAGATTCGTACCAAAAAATCATAATTTTTGACCCCAAAAACCCCCACATACCCATTTCTATTGGAATAGGGCTATAACCACAAAACTCATTGCCATATTGGAGCCGCCATTTTGAATTCATGAATTCTGACAAAGAAATCATGATGTCCAGCCCCAAAATCCCCCGCATACTAATTTTGAATAGAATCGCACTATAATCTCAAAACTCGTCCGCCATATTGAAGCCGCCATTTTGTTTTTTCATTGGCAAAAATTCCGTGATGCATTGTCACCGGAATAATGAACACTTAAAAATTGAAAATTGTTTAAAATTGTTGTTAACCGCAACCCTCGGAAGTCAGAGACTTGTGTGAGTTAAGAAGACTGGTAACCGACTGGTAACCGTGAACGTTATTCGGACAACTAGAACTAGGTTAAAATTCACTTACAAGATTTGAACTAAACACATACATATCTGAAATTAAATAAATGCATTTCATTCTGTTACTCGATCGGCCAGGTTTTCTGCAGCCAGCTCTCAGACATGAAAAATGATTTGTTTTGGAACGAATATTCGACCCAAACAAATCATTTTTCAATTTCGAAAGAAAAAAAACCTACGCTCCCTTTTGTGAACCAGCACCTTAGACCGTTGGATCACTCGTAAGTTAATTTATTATGAAACTGTTACCAATCTGTTGCTACATTGGTATGCCTGCTTTTTCCGAAAAAGGCCATAAAAAACGTATGCACCACTTTTGCCCAGGTAGTCAATGATTTTTCTTATGTTTGCTGTGAGTACTAACATTTTAAAAACATTTCATTCTGTTACTCGATTGGACAGGTTTTCTGCAGTCCCCTCTTGGACTATTAGGGGCGAATCCAAAAATGTAACAAAAATGGGGGGGTTGCCTTAAAAAAAAACAGAACGCAGTTGTGTATCTTATTTTGGGACATAGAAATATTTTTAGAATGTGCCTCATTCTCGAACCTATCCTTTAAACAAAATCAAGGCGATGGCTTGGATAGAAAAAAGTTATGGAGCCTGTATGTGTGTAATTGTAGGTAAGAATTTTCGCTAATCTCATACAGGAGACTGAAGTCTGGGCAAATCTTTAGACGAATTACGGGAGTCTGGGGAGGACTATTTCTATATTCGTCACATCCAATGTACCACATATTCCGTTCAAAGGAAATTTTTGACTATCTAATTCTCCACTTCATATATTTTTTTTTAATCCAATAGAAAATTTGCTAAAACTATTCTAGATGTGGAATTCTCAAACATAAATTGCTTTCAAATATAAAAGGATTTTTCATCACATAAAATCCATGTTCTTTCCTTAAAGGATACTTCTTGAATAGAATATTGTATTCCATCAAGAAATTAAAAACTCTTGTTTGGCTGGAAGTCATCGAAGGATCTGGTTGACTATTCTGTATGGCCCAATTCAAAAGAAACTCATAAGGAATTTTTTCAAACAATCTTTGAGTGAAACAAATATTACTTCAAACACAATGGAAAATATTCATGAACCCTTCGTATATTTGTGATTTTATGAATCTCAACATGGTTTTATAAACTTAAGTATATTTCTGCGCACTAGGAAATATGCCTTAGAAGAAAATGTGGATTACTCTCAAGATCACTCATGAGTTTCTTGGCGTGATTTTGGAATAATAGCTTTTCACAACTTAAAAATGAGAATAATAATCTCTTTGAAATATACGAGTGTAGGACGACGAATGCATTGACCCGATAGGTTATGGCATTCATAAAATTAGCTTTTCTCCTTGACAAAAAATATTCGATCAATCTGAATTAAACTACCGAAATATATCTAATAAAGAATAAATAATACACGACACTTCTCAGGTTGTTGGTGTTTAGGGGGATGTATCCATCCCCGTTATCTAAACCTTAGTGGATAAGTTGTAATATAGATTTTTTTTTATCAATTTCTTGGCCATTCCAAACATGTTTATATTTCCTATACTCATTTTTCCAATTTTCAGACTGTGAAAAGTTAACCCAAAAAGGACATCGAGAAACATTTCTCCATAAAAAAACAACTTTCAAGCAATACTCCTAACAATACAGTTACCAGGCAGATTCGATAATATCTGATATAATTGAGGAAAAAATCTACACTGCATAATCAACTGAGTCATCGACACCGGAAATAGAACTTCTTCCTACCTGAATTCTCTTGCTGAATCATGAATAATGTTTGGGAAACCCCGTTTGTTCGGTGAAATACATTTTGCACCTCTTAATTCAATCATAACAGTGAATAGGCGGCAAGAGGTTATTGGATCTTTTTCTCTTATATTCAATAGAAGAGTATTTCATCTTGTCAATACATTGCTTGAATTCCATTCGATACTTTCATTAATTGAGTTTGAATTGAAGCCTTCAATCAGGCTGTCTTCGAGTTGGAGAAAAAAATCATTTCTTTTGATTTTGTTATTGCTATCTCAGAGTTGAAGAGGGTTTAAAAATTTAATATAATTTTTATTACTAGAACTTTTCCCATAATAGATAATACATGCAGTTGAATAAGATTTAGTTAATTCAAAGTAATATAAAAATGTATTTTGAGTTGACAAGACAAAAAAGACGTACTTATATACTCTGCATCTGTGGAAAACGAGTTCAGTCCTGCTCTTGTCTAATGACAAATTTCACTTGTAAAAATGTTGACAAGCGAAGATGAAAACTGTACGCTTTTCCCCAATACTTCGCTTTCAAAATAAATAAAGTTCCAAATAACGTTTCCTTCCCAAATAAGAGGACGCCTCAAAACAGTGTCAGATTTGAGGTACATCGATATCGAATACGATAGATGGCTCAAGCTTCAAGCAATCATACGAATTTCCCTAAAACCATAGGATCTATCATAATTGGTTTTTCTATAAACTCGTGGTAATCTCATAAAAACCTTGATTTTTTCAAAATGTTAGCTTTTTAAAACTGAGCAAAATAGAAAGAGGGGGCACTACCTGGTAAAAATCCAATAATAAACTTTCCTCCTCCAAAATTCTCAGATAAATATTTTTGGAGAAATTACACGTCGGTAGTAGCTTATTTACCAGTGCAAATTGCAACTTCCTACATAGAATAGTCACTTAGGACAACTGTCACAGACATACGGAAACTTGACTGACGCCCAGAAATCTATAGATACGAAAATCTCATGATTTGAAGGCACCAAATGTAACTTTCCTGAAGGACGTTTCGGAAAGTAAATGATTTCTTTCTCGAATAAAATGCACTGCAAATTAATTATCAATGATTAAATGTTTACATTATCAGTTTTGAGAAATGTGTAATAAAAGTTATTTTTTCACAATACTGGGAATGGCGAATTCATTGATTTGTTTGCTCATTAGGCTTGATTATAATTGGGCATTTCATGGTTTAGTAATAATAATAGTAGTTTCAGCCTTCAAATGGTAACTAACTATGATCATTAACTTATTTATTCATGTGAGATGAAATCACTTTATTTTTAAATGCATTAACAAGTGGAAAAAATTATGGTTTTGCAAGTCTATCGTTTCAATCAGAATCACAATACACAAAGAGATCTGGAGATATATTGTAAGTAGAGTGGAGAGAACATTACAAAAACGTAGTCAAGACCCAGATCAAAAACAAAACATTTCAACTTCCAGTCGATATATCAGAAAAAATGAAAAATTTCGTTGAGTGTATAATCGATATATATATATATATATATATATATTATATAATATATATATATATATATATATATATATATATATATACATACAAAAAACTGTACATACTACCTTAAATAAAAAAATGCTGCAGATAAATGAAAATAGGTACCATTTCATAAGTTTAATAGATATTTTTGAACAATTTTAATATTAATTTTTTTGTATCCTTGCTATAAAGTGAAAATTTACGTACATACTAAATGTATAGAACCTACAACACAGACACGCATAGACATATTTTTTTCGATTTTCAGGTCGTATTGATGAAAATTGATTCTTTTTAGATTGCATTATTGTTGAATATCCTTGATAATGTTCAAACATTTATGGAATTGCCCTTAAAATTTGTATTTTTGGTTTACTTAAGTTTGAACTTATTACATATGCCTTAAAAAAAAGAATATGACATCAGTTCGAACCCTTTTCCTCCTGACCTTTATCCATAAAATCCTCACATAAACATTCCATCA
This sequence comes from Gonioctena quinquepunctata, assembly GCA_018342105.1. NCBI lineage: Eukaryota > Metazoa > Arthropoda > Insecta > Coleoptera > Chrysomelidae > Gonioctena > Gonioctena quinquepunctata. The sequence goes on along the minus strand of JAFIRS010003358.1, from coordinate 15,819 downwards.
TATGAGGAGCAACTTATCGAAGCGCTTATATCCCTTAAAATCGTTTATTCAGTAGAGGCAAAAAACTATTTGTTGCTAAACACTAAGTCGTAAGGCAATTTTTTATCGTTATACTGATGGGCGTAAACACTTAGATCTGAATATCAACCATATTTAAACGAAAAGCAGTATGAGTTTCCAGAAAAACAATTATAATTTTTGGAAATAATGCGTTTTGTTGCATCTGTCATAATATTAATTGAGGAACGTATCAAATTTGATGATTATGTCCACATATCTGAAAGCTAAAGCCGCCGACAGACATGAACAGGACATGAAAGGTTTGCGCTAGTAGTTCGTCATTGCATCCACAATATAAATATTTAAAAAAATTGGAAAACTCGATTTTATTTCAACATTTTTATTTTATCATATCATTGCAAGCGAATTACTGTATTTACTTGTTGGAGAAACAAATTTTGACTTCAAAATGAAGGAAAGTTTTGAAATTCCTGACGAAATTGCCAAAAAAGCGGAACACAAAAGCTGCTACCGAATAAATCGAGAGACTAAACATGTGAATTCGACTAAATAATGTTGAGTAGATATTTACATAATACTTTAACCAAAAAATATTTTTTGTCTTTCTGCCCGTGCGGGCCATAGTGCAGTTTATGGCCCGAGCGGGCATAAAGTATACTGTCATGTAGTTGGTAACTAAGCAATGAAAACACAATAATGAACTTTAATTCCATATTTGGAATTTCATCATTAAATAAATAAGTTACAATAATAAGTTAATCAAAAAATGTTGTGTGCGTCTTTATGCCCGCGCGGGCCATGAAGTGCACTTTTATGGCCCGATCAGTCATAAAGTACACTGTTATATAGTTGGTAACTAAGCAATAAAAACACAATAATGAACTAGAATGATATAAATATATTTTTCTCGATAAAGTCATATAAAATTGAGAATTTCGTCCATTGCATACTGTTCCTATAATAATTCAAACTAAATAAACATTTTAATATTCACATGCCAGGCTAGACATGAAAACGATCATCGCGAACCTTTCTTTCATGCGACAAGGAAAGACCTACAACGGATACGATGTTACGGTGTTCTGTTCGGTGTGTCGTCCAGATTTGATAAGCGACGATGTTCGATTCAGTGTTTTGTTTATGTCTGTATACAGCTTTAACTCACCCGGTTTAAATATATTAATAACATCTCAACGACAAAATTAAACGTTCTCGTATTTCCAAATCACTCCTCTGCTATATTCACACGTAGTTTCTCTTCAAACGCAATTATTTCTTTTAATATGATACCTACAGAATTCAAGAATTATACAATGATGAATGTCAAGAGAAAAGAAAAGAATGATTCAAGCATCCATAGTCTTACCGCTGAAATTACTGCGAATTGATTCAGATTCAAGACATTGCCAGAAGTTTCTTGAAAAACAAACTTATTGGTTCCAGAATAATCATGATCACGAGTGGGCCATTGAAAACAAAACTGCGGCTCTGTAGGTCGGCAGAACCGAATTATATAATAAATAATAGTTTAAAAAAACTAAAAAACAGGATTTTATAGAAAACCAAACTAAAAAAATAGAGAATAAGAAAAAATGTATTTTATTTAAAAAAAAAGCGTGGGGAGCATGGTATCAATAATTATATAGTACATTACCCACCTAGAGCTGTAAAGTAAGAAATGTCTCAGATCACAGGTAATTGTTGGCCGAGGCGATACCATGCACCCCACGCTTTTTTTTAAATAAAATACATTTTTTTCTTATTTTCTATTTTTTAGTTTGTTTTTTTATAGAAGCGTGTTTTTTAGTTTTTTAAAACTATTATTTATTTTCTACTTCTTAGTTTGGTTTATTTATAAAAACGTGTTTTTTTAGTTTTTTTAAACTATTATTTTTAGAATTTTTTTGCAAATTGAAAAATGGAATAATCTCATCAAATTAGTGTATTGTCATCGGTCCTCGATAAATCTACAGAGTTTGAATGAAATCTGACCGTTTAAAATGGGTCAAAATCGCGCCCAAAGGAATCGGTTACAAACAAACAAACATACAAGTGAAGCTAATATAAAGCGTGTAATAAAAACGCTCGAACACGTCAACTACATATTCGAGGGGGACATCGTTCGCGATGAAATTTACCCGAAATACATTCCATCCCTTGGAGCTGTGACCGCCGCCCCTGAATTTTTAAATGGCAACATGTGGCAAGTGATACCTCGTTTGAAAGGTATTTTCCTTCTTAATATCAAACAACATAAATAAATTGATTCTATCGATTCGTTTTCGAGATATAGGAACTTGAAGTTGGGAAATCACTTTCCATTCACTCAATAAATAAAAATAACGTATAACAATGCAACTGTTTGAAGATAATTATCATTGTCAAGGAATTAAATGATCTAACTGTTTACCAACAAATAACATTTCCGTTTCAAATTTTTATTTCATCCTCATTTACTTGATTTAAATTTTTTTCAAGGTTTTTAAGATTTGATAAAAAGGCGTTTTCTCGATTTCGAGATAATTTTTTTCGCCAAATCGCAATTGTGGACGTCTATCAGTGTCAAACTGATCTTTGATTGAACGACATTAGAGTGAATTACTTGACTAAAGCTGCTGAATATCTTTCCGCAATAATGGTGTAGGTATACGATCGCGGAAAAGAGTTGAAATAATAAATTTTTTTTTCAAGAATGATGAGTGCGGTAACCGTACAGCTAATTTGTTAAATGAAACGCATCCAGATAAACTTGTTGCTAGAAAATACGTTCTAGAATTAGTGCAAAAATTTCGTCAAACTGGATCAGTAGCCACCAAGAAACGAGACCCAGAACGTGAATTTCCGTTGAGAAATGAAGCTGTTGAAGTTGCACTTTTAGGACAAGTTCATGCAGACCCAGCATTGAGCACAGGGAAATTGGCAATATCAGTAGAACCAGTATCCGCCGAATCCTGAAACATCATAAATTCCACCCCTACAAAATACATTTGGTACACCAATTGAATGAAGATGATTTTGATAGGCGACAGGAATTTTGTGAAATTATGACTACGAGAATAGATGCTGATGAGAATTTCCTTTCCAACATCTGCTTTTCTGATGAGTCTACATTATTTTTGAATTCGACTGTGAATCGTCATAATTGTCGTTATTCGTCAGATGCCAATTCACATGTTTTCCACGAAGTTCATACTCAAACTCCCCAAATACTCAATGTCTGGGCGGGTATTTTTGGGGACCGTTTGATTGGACCAGTATTTCTCGACGGTAACCTGACAGGAGAAACTTATTTGGAATTATTGAATGAATTTGTTTTTCCACAATTAGTAGACATCATTGAAAATGACGATCGTTACCATGAAGACCACTTGATATTTCAACAAGACGGGGCACCTCCACATTATGCACAGCCTGTTAGGGCGTTTTTGGATAGATTGCTTCCTGGAAGTTGGATTGGAAGAAGAGGTTCTATAGAGTGGCCAGCCAGATTTCCAGATTCAACCCCACTCGACTTTTTCCTGTGTCGTCACTTGAAAAACAAAATATTTGCAACTGAACCAAAATCTCTGGAAGATTTACGAAGGAGAATTATTGAAGAATGCCGTCGAATAACGCCGGAAATGCTACGAAATGAGAGGTCTCGTTATGAACACACCCCTTCGTGGTCACTTTGGAGACCTGCAGAACATCACTTTCCAAAGACTCGTTCATCCAACGAACAGCGAGGCTTTGGAACTCATTGCCTAGGGAGGTGTTCCCCGAGGCATACAACCTCCAGAAATTCAAGAAGAACACCAACTCCTACCTTCTTTCCCTTGGTTCCCACGATGTTCTCTGAACATTACAGGATATCCCTTTTCGTGGGAACCAGAACATAAAAAAAAAAATGAACAGAACTTGTACTATTGTATGGGAATGTGTCGTAGACAGTTTGAACATTCAGTTCATTGACAATAATAGTTATTGCGACAGTTGCTTTATCAGATATTGTTCTTATTGATTGATTGAATAAAAAGTTATTTCCCAACTTCAAGTTCCTATATCTCGAAAACGAATCGATAGAATTGATTTATTTTTGTTGTTTGATATTGAAAAGGAAAATACCCTTCGAATGAGGTATCACTGGCCATATGTTGCCATTTAAAAATTTAGGGGTGGGGTCACAGCTCCGAGGAATGGAATGTATTTCGGGGGAATTTCATCGCGAACGATTTCCCTGAAAATATAGTTGACGTGTCCGAGCGTTTTTATATAATTCGGTTCTGCCGACCTACAGAGCCGCTGTTTTGTTTTCAATGGCCCACTCTGTACTATATATGTAACATAACTATGACGAGTATCATTCGTAATTTACTCGCAAGGTAGACTTGCACAGTACTGTACAGTGACACTCCACCTTTTCATTGTGAATTAATACATTTATTATTATTAATATTATACCAATACGAAGTGTAGTGGGGATCTTTGCATTATGACTTAAAATCATTCAGGAATTTAAATCTGATATATCCTACAGTCTGATTCACCACACGAAAAATAAAATATTGTACACATCTTCAATGTGGAAAAGCTTGTGCAAAACTTTAGAGCATTCGAAATTTATGGAATTTCTCTGATTCAAAACAATACGCGACTGAAGCATCTCCACACCTCCATGCGCCGTGACTCAGGCATTGTTGATGGTATCGCTCGGTTAAGAGGCATGCATATGTTTTGTACGTAGGTCAGTGGAAGAATAAGATTTGTGTGCTCGCGTTTACGTTATTGAATTGAATCGTATTTAAATTAATTAAATGTTCATATCTAATGATTATTAACATGGTGTAGTGAATGAAAGTATCTAATGTGTTTTTGCAATATTCTAATAGACTTAAACCAAGTCACTTGTAACATCATCAACTTTGGTATTTCTCTATTTCTCAAAAAAAAAGTTATTTTTATTTTTAATTCTTTGACTACTTTTGGTGGGGACAATATAATGGATATTTTTCCGCATGGTGTGGTAAACCAAGCTTTATATATATACTTGGTTTTGAAGGTATAAGAAACGTTGCAACAAAAGGTGTTTTGGAAATTTTTGCATTACAATGTGACCAAGCCTAATGAATATTCAGATGATTGTGGTTCAGTTTTCCTCAGTTACTTCTAAGAATTCTTTCACTATCATAAACAGTGGAAGAATATGCAACATATTCCAGTCAAGCGTGATTCTGGAATTAAAATTCTCTTTAGTCCGGTCAATACGTAACACATTGTCCAATATATATATATATATATATATATATATATAAATATATATATATATATATATATATATATATAAGTATTTCATAGATTTCATTCAATAATTTTTGTAATGATAACATTTGGTCCATAGATGTCTCGATAAAGGAATATAGTTTTTCCGAAAGCTTGACAAATAAAAAAGAGTATTCTTTCAATATTTCTGGCTTAATACAAGAACGATCTACTGCAACCCTAATACGATACCATTAGTATTCTAAACGAGTCAGTCAAGATCACACATATAGACTAAGCAAATAGGTAGCAAAGATAACGAGAGTCATGACAATAACTCAACATCGCTGTATTGTTTTCTGAGGAAATAGGAATAGATAAAAGCAAACACTTCACTAAATGGTTTTGTAAACCCAGTTTAGTGAAAACAATTTAGTGAAGTTTGCTTAATATGGATTTTTATCAAGTATTGGCCGCATCAATTCAAAAAATAATATAAAAAATTGGAATCGATAGGTCCGATCAGCAGAATAATTAGGACAGTGTTGACATTAATATACTCTATGTATAACCTTGACATTTGCGAATGGCTGGAGCATAATATTGTATAATTTTATTGTTCTAGCTCATGGTCCCCTTTTTTCTTAAATAGATGGACCGATTTGTGATACACTTTTTTGAAATGACATAATGAAGATGTTTGAAAGCAAGTTTTAAGACCTTTTTATTGTCCCATATCATCAGGGGATAAATTCGAACAAGCTGGAGATATAAGGAGTGTTGCAGGTTTTTGAAGCGGTCGGGACAATTTGTTTTTTTTAATATATTTTATGATTATATCTTTATAGGAACTTATTGAATTTCACTCTTAGAAATTAGGGAATGAAAAAATTGAAATTTTTAGAAGTTGGAAAAACAAATAGAAGTATCGGTATAGTTCTCTCAGGAAAACGTATATGCCAAGGGAGCATAACACAACATAAGTATAATAATGTTTTATAAAAAAGTACCAGAAGTCGCTGAATATTTTTCCGTTGCGTTCACAATTGTGATATACAGATCGAAATTGGGAAAAATATAACTTGTTGAGATATTGAAATCATAATATAGTTTTCCTATAATTTTAGGCTCGATATCGGTCATTGGATTCATCTCGGAAGTTTGTAATACATATTTCGCTTAACTTCTTTTTATAGTTCTCGTTATATTTCTGCTAAATTGAAAATAATTGAATGAGAATTACTTGACCTATGTCAAATATCAGAAATTTAATTTATTTAATTATCACCTTATGTCCGCATTTCCTAGACTTTATTCGTGTATACTAAAAAAGTAACATCTAATACCTGATTCAAAACAAGGTCATAAAAATCCACGAACGTGAAATTTTCAAACGGTTACCTAAATACATCATGAAAATTATTTGGAAATTTCAATTATTCAATCATTCTATATATATATATATATATATATATATATATATATATATATATATATATTATATATATATATATATATATATATATATATATATATATATATAGGAATTTAATGGACATAGCCCTCAGAGAAAAGTGCTAACCGTAGACACGTGTTTCGAGCTCTCGGCCTTCATCAGTACGGTGGAGAAGTGCAAGGATGAACAACACTTGGTAGAAAACGACAAATCAACGGAGTCAACAAACAGAAGCCAGCCGCTCATTTGTGATTTCGGTCAGCAGACCCTGAATTCCAGGGCAACAACCAACGTCACCACGGACCTGCGTGACATCCGAGTCCAGGAATATGAATATGAAAGAGAGTACTATCGTTGATTTGGCGTTTTCAACCAAGTGCTGTTCATCCTTGCACTTCTCCACCGTACTGATGAAGGCCGAGAGCCCGAAACACGTGTCTACGGTTAGCACTTTTCTCTGAGGGCTATGTCCATTAAATTCCTCCCATTTTATTTTCAACAGTCCCCTCGATAGTACTCTCTTTCATATATATATATATATATATATATATATATATATATATATATATATATATATATATATATGTATTTAATATAATAATAACGTTTATTCATCCCAAGAAACGTACCTGTTTATGGAGGAACAAAGATAAAATGAAACTTATTATCAAATAACAGTCAAAAGATTTATAGAAGTTAAATCAGTATCAAGCGCTGGATATAAAAAAGTATTTTACAGTTGATATAAATCATAAATCATGAAGGGATAGTTGACAAAATGTATTTCTTCAATACATTTTTGAATTTTATGATATTAATATTTTCAATTTTTTTAGGTGAACTATTATAATAAATTATTCCACGATAATATAGAGAATTTTTTCCAAACTGGGTTTTCATTTGGAATTTTTTTAAATGAGTACACTGTCTTGTTTGATATTCATGACAATCAGAATTCACTCTGAATGTGAGATTACAATGCTTATTATTATTTTTTGGGAGATGAATAAAATACATATTATATAATATAAGTTGGAGGTATAAAATACATCGATTGCATTCACGAATGATGGGGAAACAAAAAAATTTTTCTGTATTTTCATTATCTCTATTGAAAACAATCTCCATTTATTTCTATGTACTCAAAAACAGGAATTATAATATGGAAGTATTTGCCATTATTTGAAAAATAAAGAAGTTATCTGGAATATATTTCTAGATAATTTTTTGCAGGATCTTTTGATGAAAAATATATTATCTCTTTTTGCTGAAATGAATATACCGCTCACCCAATAAAGTTTAGTGAGAAAATTGTTCGAATGTTGAGTTGGAAATAAATACAAAATGCTTACCTTTCTTCAACGGTTAAATTGGCTAGCTCCGGTACCCAACACCAATGATTAGGAACAATAGTAATAAAAATTTGCGAAAAATAAACAAATGCCACAGAACATGCGAACGGAATCATAAGGAGAAATAAAATTTTCTGGTAAATCCCGAACTCGCCGATATGCGGTAACAAATCATCAAATTCGAACGGTTCATCGTTTTTCTCATTCTGTTTAACTTCTTTTTCTTTATCGTTGACATTCTTTTCACCGACGAAAGCTTCATTAACAAATCCATTCTTGCTTTGAGCCAACTCCAATCCCAAGGATTTTGGCTCCTGCGAAGGAATCTCTAAAACCTTTTCTTGGTGCGGCGCCATTTTTCAAAAAATCACCGAAATATGCACATAAACAGCACTAAAAACGTAAACAGTTCGATCAGATCAGGCTAACCCCTACGAGGTAATTCCCAATCACCGATGATTTAGACTGAAACATAAGTCAACGATTTAAGCGTTTTTATACAAAGTGTTAAGGCCAAGTCTGTGCCTTCGGCATGGATGATGGAATTCCCTCCAAAGTGTGCAGACGCCGCGTTCTAGTAGCGATTGCTGCTTACTTGATTCGCGGTTTTACTTTCTTTGAAGACAGTAGGCGATATAATTGTCAACCGCGAGGAATATGTTGCTTTTGAAGAAAATTACATGGAAATAATTTTGGACAAACGATATATTTATAGTCTGACAGAGATACTCATCGCAAACAAGTGGCTTTATTTACATATCTCATACAGAGTGTGTAATCAGTTTTTCGCAAGGCATCATCTCAAAGTGAAAGAGCGTTTCTCGATATAGCTCAATAGTTAAATAGCCCAATAAGTTTTTTAATTGACTCCTAAGAAAATTAGGTATTGGACATGTATGTTTGTATGTAGTCCGCGATTTTCTCGATAACTAACTATATTTTGTGTGTTTATATGTACAGGGTGAGTTAGTAGTAGTATGTATGTCCGCGATTATTATTAAGGTTCTTAACCTATTTTTGTTTCTTTTTATATACAGGGTGAGTGCGATTCTTATAAATCGACGAAAAAAAATTGATTCTGTATTCGTCCTGTATGAACATACATACCCAGAACGAAGGATCATAATCAATTTTATGTAAATTCTGGGTGAGTCAGAAGAATGAACATCCGCGATTATTATATAAACGATTCGAATGGCACTTTCTGTATGGTGATCCAAAAGATGCAGGAATATTTAATAATGGAAGTTTTTTAATAATAATGATAATAACTTTATTTATCCCAAGAAATAATACAATTATTTATATTAGGGATACAATAATATATAATGAATAACATACTTATATTAAAGAAGTGTATGAATTATTTCATGAAAAAAAATGGGATTATCTTATTATAATTCTTCATATTATTATGTTTTGCAAAATAAAATGAATAAAATTTATCGAGAGATTAAATATTTTTTCTAATGAATCTTGAAAAGTCTATCGAAATGCATTTTTTTGAGTTTGTAGGAAGTAACTTGTATGCATTATACCTTGATAAAATTTTAGACTAAATTTTTTTGGAATTAATTTTTAAGGTTATAGGTAATCACAGGATATAATCAATTTGTGTGAATGTGAGGTTAGAATGCTTAGTAGAATTTTTTATAGAGTGGATTAAACAGCAGATTTTTAAATTATATAAATTCATTGGTTTTCAAGGAACAGGTATCTGAATATACATTTTATTGTTCTGTTTTGTATTACTTGCAATGGTTTTATAATATTTCGATTTGCAGTCCTCTTGACTAATATAAGGTATTGTAATTTTGAATAAAAAGACAAAAATATTTTAAAGAAAGATAGTCTCGAATCCCGAACATAATTCTTAAATTTTCTATATGTTTACTGATAGGAAGAGTTTCATCTAAATATAGTCCAAGGAATGTAATTCTAGCGGGATATTTGAGATTATAAGGGGCAAATTTAATTGTATGATTTGATTTGTAAGTTTGGCTTCAGTTATAAACATAAACGAAGATTTTTTCAATATTAAATGTGAGTTTATGCACATCTAGCTAATGTAAATTATTTTCAAATCATTTTTCATATGAATTTTGATGGAATCTAAGCCATAACTATTGTTAATTAATGTAGTATCACCCGAACATAATTTCAATGGTGCAGCTGAATTTATATAAATAAGAAAGAGTAATGGTCCCACAGGTACCCCACAAGATATATATCTAAAAGAACTATTAGAATCTCCAAGATTGACAGTTTCCCACAATATAAATAATTTTTAAACCAGTTATGAACTACTCCACAAATACCTATTTCATATAATTTTCTCAATAAAATTTGATGATCAACACTGTCGAAAGCTTTACATAGATCCAGTGAAAGAAGTTCATTTTTTTATTTTTTATTACTATTTGTAATTGGATATCTGTTATGACATCCAATACTGCAGACTCTGTATCACTGTGTTTACGAAAGTCATACTGTCGCTCATATAGAATCTAATTATTCTTTTAATCTGCTGTAAAAAGCTTTTTCAAAAATTTTAGAAAAAAACATGAGAATTGATATTGGTCTGATATTATTGAGATATTTTTCACCGTTTTTGAAAATAGATATAACTTTTCAATTTTTATATTTTTCGGTAGTTTTCCATTCTCAAAAGATGTATTTATTGATTTTTTTTTAAATCTGAACAGGTTGTTCTCAAAATCAGATGTGGAATCATCTGCGACTGAAACATAAACTTCAGTCACTATCTTCCATCGTTCGAGATAACCTCTTGTGGGGTATTCATGTTGAATTATCAGTATTTTGAGGATGGGTGATAATTATGATCGAACCTTTTTTTTAATATGTACATTCAAATTGTCAAAATCGGGCGATTTTCTAGAATCAATGTAACTGATGATTTCTTCCATGTTCTTGCTAGTTGTTGGTTCCAGAAACATAGAAGATACAGAACTATATTTATATAAAGAATCATCTTCAATATTAGTAACGTTACTAGAAATTTGTTCAGAAATTGTTACAAAATGTTCATTAAAATGTTCACATATTTCTGTTTTTTCTTAAATTTTCTTGTTGATGTTTAATGGTATTGATGTTTGTTGATTTCTAATGCGAAGAACTTTATTTATAGATTTCCACATAGATTTCAGGGTAAAATTGTTATTGAATTCATTTTCATAATCATGGGATTCTGAAAAGTATACATAAGAGGGATTTTTCTGCTTGTAATGAAATTTATCTCTGATTTCAATCAAAGTGGAAATTTCTGCATTAAACTATGGTTTATCAATACTAGTTAACCACATTTTTCTTTCAAAACAGTGCCTATTTTGCAAAGTTTTCATAGTTATATCAATATTATTATTTAAAAAATAATAATATCGAAAGTTAAAAGATTATTTTTAATTGTAATTGTATCTCTTCTTTTTTTTCCACACTGAACATCTATTGATGCTATTTGAAACTTATGGTCACTTGTATTTGAAATGTATTAATATTCAATGCTGTATTTAAAATTTATAATTGTTTGAGTCTGGAAGAATTTGTCAGAACATGATCAATTAGTGAACTAGAGTTATTAATACTTTTGGTGGAGATATTGATGTTACACAATTTAAAATTATTAGCAACATATAAATCATGAAGTCTATTCACATCACTGTTTTTATTATTGAGTATATCGACATGCATGTCTCCAAAAATAAAACAGTCAGTTTTAAATTCATTTATAATTTTTTTTTTCAAGAATTCATTTATTAATTACAAGTACATTTATAATTGAACAAATGGTTGAGAATGAAAAACTTAAAAACTGATGGTGTGATTGGGTATCCTCTTGCTCATAGAAGAGGACGAATGCTTCTCCACTTATAAGGGATTTTGGGAATATCGGTGATACTCTGGAGTTATTGTAGTAATTTGACCATTGTGTAAAAAGGACCAATTCGATAATTCTAAAAACTGAGTATGTTGCGACATCTCACTAATTCGTTACGAAACTTCCCTACCTCAGGAACGTAGGTACGTCAATCGAATGAGTTAGTTACTTACAGATTGCCAGTAAGTTTATTTGTAGCACGTGTTGTGTTGTTGGGTTATGTTATTATTGTGTCTGAATTTCTACAAAGTGAGTATATATTTTAAAATTTTAACGATATAAGGTTGATTCGTACATATTTACGAAAGCCATACTATGATCAAAAAGTGGATAGGTTTATTAGGTTACTTAAGGTTGATTAACATATTTACGAAAGCCATACTATGATTATCAAGTAGATAGGTTTAATAGGTTACTTGGAATTACGAAAGGTCCTGGTCGAATTACACAATTCTAATAACATTTTTTTCAATAATTTCTTAAGGATGTCAATGAGATCTGAGAGAAAGAGTGAAGGAATTTATGGTAAATGGAAACCAGAAAATATGGATGCTGCAATGAAAGCTGTTAATTTAAAACAACTGGGTATGAATGAAGCCGCAAAAGCATTTTCAATTCCAAAAACAACTTCAAAAAGAAGATTAGGAAACAAAAATAAATATTCCTCTGGAAGCAATTATATCATCGGAAGGCAAACAGATTTACCTCCGGCAGTGGAAAAAGATCTTGTTAACCACATCTTTCAGTGGGAGCGGATGTTTTATGGACTAACACGTAAAAGGCTAATGAAACTAGCATACGAAATAGCCGAGAAGAATAATATTAAGACGAGATTTAATGACAAAAAAAATCAGCTGGTAAAGAATGGTACGCAGGCTTCATAAGACTACATCCAAACATGAGCCTGCGTCCCCCCTGAAGCAACTTCTTGCACGGCTGCGGGATTCAACAAAACTGTTGTTTATAAATTTTTTGATGTTTAAAAAAATTATAGAGGAAAACGATTTCCGCAGATCGTATTTTCAATGCTGATGAGACATCCCACACTGTCGTCCAGAAACCACAGAAAATAATTGCTCAAGGAGGCAAACATCATTGAGCGCCATAACGTCATCCGAAAGAGGCCAAAATGTTACTGGCATGAATGCAATGAGTGCGACTGGACTTATTCCTCCTATGCTTATTTTTGCCAGAAAGCGTATGAAGGATAGTTTAACATATGGAGCACCTCAGGAACTTTATTAAAGTGTCAAGACAAAGGGTGAATGATGCTGATGGATTTTATCACTGGTTGGATCATTTTATTAAGTATGCCAAACCATCTAAAAAAAACAAGGTGTTAATCGTATTTGATGGACACAGTAATCATACTCAGAGTTTGGAAGCATCAGAATTAGCTCGTGATCATGGTGTTATAATGCTTCCATTTCCTGCACATTCGCATAGATGCAACCTCTTGATGTTGGGTTGTTTGAACCTTCAAATACTTTCTTTGCTTCCAGTTACTACAAAGTTATACGATAAACCAGGTGAATGTTTAAGTGTTGATAACATTAGCTATCTAGTAGGCAAATCGGTTTCCAGAGCAGCTACTATGGAGACGGCTATGAACAGTTTTCGGAAAACAGGATTATGGCCTCTGACCTTTTGTCTACAGCGACGTAGATTTTGCAGTGGCGACGGTATCCGAACGACCAATCAATTTTGATGAAAATGACATTAACATTTCTGTAACTGATTCTGCTTCCCTCCACCAGAAAACATAAATTTGCTTACAAATGAAACACAGCCATCCACTCACAATCACTTCAGCAAGGAAACACTCACTTAAAATGCCTAAGGGTATCAATCCACGTCACAACCTGCCAAGCAAGAAAACAATCTCTTAAAAATGTCAGCATTTACCTCATCCACATCACAATCAGTTCTGATGGAAAACACTTCTGCATGCGCCCCAACTACATCACAATCTGTTCTGGAAACTACTCCTTTAAAAATGTCTGAATCTGCTTCTTCAACAACAAATTTAGCCGACCTCGAAACCGAACAGTCTACACACAACCAGTATTATATCCCAGTGGAAATAATTCATCCTTCACCTTCATCAAGTGGAATATCAATGGGACCACGAAAGAAAAACTGATCAATGTATCAGGAGTGGTTCTAACTGCAACACCGTATAAAGAACAGTTGAAAATCCAACAAACGCCCAAAACAAACACACATCAACGTCAGTTAGTAGCGACAAAGGAGCAAAGGAACAAGGAAAAAAGAAGAAAGAGAACGAGGGCAAAAAGAAGAAAAGCAAAAAGGGAAAATGTAATCCAAAGACAAATGAGAAATGCCGCACTGTTTGCAATGAAATCTATGATGAAGATTGGATTCAGTGCAGAACATTTGAGGGTTGGTCACATGAAGCTTGTGCCAATATAACTGATGCCAATTATTATTACTGCGATAACTGTCTATGTTAAGTCAGAATTATAAAAAAAATTGTCTTTGTTTGTTTTTTTTTAATTTTTTTTGTGTTGACCTACTTTTAGACTAAAATATATTAAAACCAAATTACACGACAAATAAAACCAAATTACAAGGCAAAAGACCAAATTACACGAAGAGTTCAACTTGCAATTAATTATTTTTTATTGAATTGTTCCCAGTTCCTCCATTATGAAATGCAATGTCAATTGTAATCAGTAAGTAAAAACTAGACAAAATTATTCAAGATTCTGTTATCACAAATATCAAACTTATCTTAATTTCTGCTTAGGTGGTCCAAATTACACGGACTTCCCCTACTTGTACCCATGTGCCTGCATAAAATAGCATACATATCCACTATGGTTGGACACAGCATATAAGTTGTAACGACACGGGGCTAGGTTATCTGCTGCATAATCACTCTATCTAAACCTTCGAGAGAAAGTCAATGGTAATTTGGAATTTATATCAAAATCTTTAAAAATCATCAATATCATAGTTGGATCCTGGAATTGAATGGTTCAACTTTTATAAGGAAGATTAGATAAAACTTTTTTCTTTCTGAAGAATATCAAATTTGATTTTTTGTTCAATACAAATCCCTATACCACCACCACTTTTTTTCTAGATGAGTAAATTGATTTGCCATTTTTAATATTGTAACATTGCTCTTCCTTGGTTACCTATGTTTTTGAGATTACGACAAGATTTGCCTTCCATTTATTTATTATTATTTTCATTATTTTCATTTTATTCCTCATCCACCTTACATTAATATTGTAACGTAAATAAACTCAACTTGGTTTAACTAATTTATTTAACACTTAATCTACAACTTAATTTATATTACTACGCTACTGAATAGCTCGATCGTATGGGCTCGTTCAGACCGTCCTACTCCACTTGAGGTTTTCCTATTTATCTCCGATACAGCATTCTCGATGTTTCGAATTCGGACGGTTGGCGACGGCATGTTCCAATTGTTTCCAATATTGAACCGTTGTTTTCCGGGAAGAGCGCACTGGATGGTTCTCGAATATCTCCGGGGATGATCTCATCGCTGTCGATGGCAACACGTGAGGCGACAGGTCCGGCCTAGGTTCGTTACATTGCCCTTCTTAAAGACATTTCGTCCCGAAATTTCATCCTTGGGTGTGACGATATCTGCATGACTCCCCATATCTGCACCGTGGTTCGATGGAAGTAACTCCACGGTCTTCATGATCGGTCGTGGAAGAGGGTTACAGCAAACCAAAATCTTGACGCCGCTGGATCTGAATATCGCCTCCAGCATACTTCTTGACTCTCCAGTCCCAAACCCCTCAATACCACAGGACAATTTTGGATTGCTAGATCCACCAGATTCTGGTCCACCA